>VMDR010021336.1:0-16905 GCA_007922815.1 Macrotus californicus | reverse complement strand
TAGATACAAATAAATGGAAGCATATACCGTTTTCATGGATTGCAATAATTAACATCATTAAAGTGTCCATACTACTAAAGCAATCTATAAATTCAATGCAATTTGTTTTAAAATACCAATGGCATATTTCACAGATCTAGAATGAATACTCAAAAAATCCATATGGAACTAAAAAGATCCCAAATAGCCTCAGCAATCTTGAGAAATAAGAACAAAGTAGGAGGGATCACAATACCTGATATCAAACTATACTACAAGGCCACTATAATCAAAACAGTCTGGTTCTGGCATAAGAACAGACACATAGACCAATGGAACAGAATAGAGAGCCCAGAAACAAACCCAAGTCTCTATTGTCAACTAGTATTTGACAAAGGGAGCACAAGCATACAATGGAATAAAGATAGCCTCTTCAATAAATGGTGTTGGGAGAACTGAACTAGTACATGAAAAAAATAAATGAAACTAGACCACCACCTTACACCATACACAAGAATAAACTCGAAATGGATAAAAGACTTAAATGTAAGGTGTGATACCATAAAAATCCTAGCAGAAAACGTAGGCAGTAAAATTTCAAATATCTCACATAGCAATATTTTTGCCACTGTATCTCCTAGGGCAAGGGAAATTAAAAGAAAAAAATAAACAAATGGGACTATATCAAATTAAAAATCATGTTACTTTTTAACAAGAGAGATGCACACACACAGGGAAGTAGCACTATGGAGTGAAAATTCTCTGTAACTCTGCTCTCTTTACTCAGAACACTTCTCTCTCCATTTTTTCCACTTGCCACTTTACTCTTCTGTCATTCAATAATAGCTACCAAGCAGCCATCCCTCTTGGAGTGGCTAAGGTCTCAAGTTAGAAGTCACTTTGGTAGAGAAGCTTTTCTTCATCCTCTCTAGGCTTGACTGGGTACTCTGGCCCTTTGAGCTCATAGCACCTACCTTGTATTTCCCTGTCATGGTGTGAGTAATACTTCATTGGACATGTTGGTTAATTGACCTCCGGAGGGTAGGTACAGCATCTGTCTTGTGTATTGATTTTGTTTTCCTTAGGAACTGTAATTGCCTGCCACACAGGTATGCCCTATACATGTTTGTTAATGGAATATCCAAGCACCCAACTCAGAAGACAGGGTCTGGTTCTGTCCCAGTTACATAAGCAATTAAATGTGTGACCTTAGATAATTCACTCGATATTTTTGTGAACTCTCTTCTTCTCTTCTGTAAAATAGTAATTACAACACCTACCTAGTCCATTTCACAGGATTATAATGAAAACCAAGATACATGTATATGAGCACAATTGGAATATTCCTTCTGTCTTAGGGATACTACTGTGATGTTTTACTGGATGAGTGTTGACTTGTGTTCAGAACTTTCCCCCAGGAAACTGGAGAAAAGAGACAAGTGATGTTTTACAGTTTGATTAGTTATAGTTCACTGAGGGGGAAAAATGTGGTGGAGAATATAACTTTTCAGAAGAAATAATAAAATAAGAAAAACGGTAAATCACGTGGGCATGAACTTTGACAAGGGGTTGTAGTTCGTCCCTCCACCTCTGCCCCCCACCATCTCTGTGCTGCTCTTCGGCATCCTCTCGGATCTGGACTGCTTTCCCTCACAGCTGCCAGGGAAGCCTCTACGTCTAACAAGTGCTGGGCCCCATCTCCCCTCTTTCGTAAACTTGAGGAGTAACCACCACCTTGGGCTCTGAAGACTGCTGCCACAGGTCTGCAATAGGTCACCTGTCTTACCAGTGAGGCCCTTCTTCCTGTGTTTCCTGGTGTGCTCAGACATGTCCTTGTCCAAAGGTTTGAGTCAAGTTAATCGTACGTCTAATTATTGTCCTAGGTTAGTTCGTTCTGCAGACTTCTTAAGGGTAGAGCCTGTGCCTCGGTTTTCCTCATTTTCACAGGTGATCTGAAATGTTGAGGTTGAACAGAATCACTCATAGCTCAGAAATGAAGTTTACACAAGCCTTAAATCAGACCAAAACATGAGAATCATGCAGTTATAAACTGCCGCACGGTTTGGCCAGGTCCTAACAAGAGATTGATATTATTTGTAACCTACAAATAACACAACCTACAAATTTACCATCAGTTGGCCCACTCAGAGTTTCTCCTGGGCAACATTTATAAGAAGGACATTTCAGTGGTTGATCTCGGTGTTTATGCAAAATCTATATATTATTTTACCAGCACTGATTTTTTAAAAAAGATTTTGTTTATTTACATTAAAATGAGGAGAGAGGAGGGAGAAAGAGAGGAAGAGAAACATCAGTATGCGAGAGATACATGATCAGTTGCCTCTCACACACCCCCAGCTGGGGACCTGTCCTGCCACCCAGGCATGTGCCTTGACTAGGAATCAAACCAGTAACTTCTCAGTTTGCAGGCTGAAGCTCAATCCTCTGAGCCACACCACCCAGGACTACCAGCACTGATTTTTATGGTAGTTGTTTAAGGATCATAAATCTAAACATAAAAGTTGGTAACAGATAGAAGAGGAAGGAGGCTTGATTTTTTTCACACTTTAATTCTGTTAAAAAGAAAAAACATCAGTTATTAATTTAGGTAAGAGTCACGTAATAATAAGTACAGGATAAATTCTATAACAAACAGCATTACTATTTTTAAAAATTTGTTAATGTAAAAACAAAAGGTCAGGCAAGCAATTATTGATCCAAAAAATCAAGTATGGTTTTAAAAATATACTTTTCACTAATCCTTGGATACTTACTGTACATTTGATCTTTTTGTTCCTCTTTCTGAATACCTAGTGTCATTTTCTGAGGTTGAAAATATGCCACTGTTGGTGTGATTCATAAAAATTTGGAAAAAGAAGTGCAATATATTGTTAATGTTGAAAATAATGAAAAAGAGATTGTGAAAAGTCATTTTGGGTAATTCACCAAATGATAAGGTGGAGCCTGCTGGCAGTCTTCAGGTGTGAAATTTCCGGTAATGTCCTGCTAACACCACCTTGTTTGACTCAGGGAGATTTCCCCAAATTGATGAGTATGTCACAAGTGCTAAGAACAAGTCCTAAGGCGCCAGCAGAGGTTAGTGATTAAGTGACCACTGACTTGTGAGCACTTCTGTTTCATGAGAGGAACAAAATAAAATAACCGAAGAAGCAGGTGAGGACCACAGAAAGACTATAGCACCGGAAGACAAGAGACCTGGGTTCTGGTCTTGACTTTTCCGCCACATGATAGAAGTCACTTTATCTTTCTGGTTTTCCCTTTCCTTGTCTGTAAGATAAAACAATGACAAACTAACCTTCTCTTCAGTTCCGACTTCCTGTGGCCCTAAGTAGATAAAATCATCCCTGTCAGATATGCTATATTAGATGCATGGAGGAAAACACTGAAAGTCTTCTTAGGAAGAAGCATAGAAACGTGGGCAATAGACAAAGTAGACCTTGCATTTCTTTATACAATCACACATAAGTATTGCTTGAGTGTTGCGGTATGCCTGCAACATTGCTCACTGTGGTGACACCATGGTGACGGGGCTGAATCACATGGCTCTGTGAGTTGAGCAATTATATAGCACTAGGAGGCCCTGTTCATACTGTCTTCCACACGAATGTCGCTCTGTTTAACAGTGCGCAACCTGTGCCATCCTTGGTATCCCCGATGGTAAGCCAAGCGGACATGCTGTCTTCTTTCGTGAAGCTTTCGATGCACTAACGTAGACAGACAGCAAATAAACGATCATGCCAATAACATATGTAACCAGTCTGATGGGTCATTACTATGGTGTCTTGCTGCTGCCACATGGTTCCTGTACTTCAGATTGGCCTTGTCTGGGCAGCTGCTGGTTCACTGCTGCTGGAGCATGTCCCTGCTCAGGCTGTAGTGCGGTGTGTCTGTGCTTGGATGCCATCATTAGAGAGAACCTGAGTGCACTCCAGCCATAAAGCTCAGTAGTAATTCCCCGGGAGAGCAACCAAGTGCTAGAAAGTATGGACCCAGAGGGCAGCTGGCCTCAGGCCACATACTGTCCAGAATCAGCCCTCCCTTTTGGGTCCTTAGGCTCTGAGCTGTACTCAGATTACCTTTTGACAAGTTTCCTGTCCCTTTCCAAAGAATTGTCTGTTAAGACTTTTCATATCTTTCCCTGTGATAAATATAGCCAGAACCATCCTGCTCCAAGTTTCTTGCGAAAAGAGGTTGGGTCTTGGTTTCTTTCTTTCTTTCTTTTTTTCCAGAAGGCCCTGGGATCCCTAAGCATAATGGTCTGCCTCTTCCCAAGTGACCAGCAGTATGTACCAGGAGCATTATGAGGATTTTCCTTTGTTATACCACATAAACTTTTACTATGTAAATCTTCCTATTCTACATTTACCAAAGTAAATGACTCTTGCTTCTGTAACACCTGCTTCAATGGGACTTGCTCTGCCCACTGGAACAGAGAAGTGGGGGGCAGCTGCCGGCATTCCCTTCCACACATCACCACAGCAGTTGTGTGCTAGGAAGGCAGGAAGGAGGTGCTCTGGGAGAGGGTCAAAAAGGACCCCTCTTGGTGTGTTGGTAAGGAGTGAGGTGGTTACAGAAGGCCTCGCTGAGAACATGTCATTTATGATGAACCCTGAAAGAGGACACTTTGAGGGAGAAAGCAGCATGTGAAGGCATCAATGTATATAAAAAATCTGGAATCAGAGGAACTGAAAGAAGCCAAGATGGATGGATTAGTGCTGGTAAAGGAGAGTGACTTCAAGGTAAGGCTAGGGAGGTAGGCAGGGCCAAACTGTATAACCTTGTCATTTTTGTTTGGAAGTTCAGATTTTTATTTTAAGTATGATGGAAAGCAACTAAAAGCTTTGAGTGACAGAATGATTTGATCTGCTTTATGTATTAAAAGATCACTCAGGTTACCTTATGAATCAGAGAAGTGGGCAGTAGAGCCCTTCGGACTGAGGTCAGATAGAGATGTGGAGACATTAATAAGGAAAAACAGTTTCCCTTAAATGTTGCTTTAAAACGAGGAAAGGCCATAACAGCATAGACCTGCTGGGAGGAGGCATTCTGTGCAGAAGCATCGAGTCAAAAATGCAGCCAGGTGTGCTGGGCATGGAGAGCAAGTCTGTGTTTGTTGAAGTCGAGAAGTGTGAGTCTAATGGGAAAGGGAAAGGAGGGAGGGGCGCGCTGGTAGATTGCCATGAAGACTGGGAGTAAGATTTTGTGCTTCATTTTGGACAAGTTGTATTGTTTTTCTATGCTTATGTTCCATAGTTGTACGATAAGAGAGTTCACATTATACAATCTCCTGGTTCATAAAATCACTTAGTGAAACAACCCATCTAATGTTTAATCTTTCTCTAGGATATGCTTGGTGAAGTTGTCTAAGCTTTGAACACCTTTACTTACAGGAAATACATTGCTTTTTAAGGGGCACAAATAATTTCCTAAAGGCTAAGCATTGTGCGAGGCTTTTTCTCACAGATAATTTTCTTTATTTCTTGCAACCCGTTGAGGTAGGCATTACTCTCTCCAATGTATAATGAAAAAACTAAAGCTGGAAGAGGTTGAATGACTTGTTCAAAGTAACAGACCTAGTAAGTTGTCAAGAGGAGATTCCAAGGCCAAGCTCTTTTCTCCAAGCATCGGAGTAGCCCAAATTCATCTTAAATTGTTCTTTCTATTAGAAATATTTAGCGTTGGCTGGTGTGGCTCAGTGGATCAAGCACCAGCTTGCGAACCAAAGAGTCGCAGGTTCAATTCCCGGTCAGGTCACATGCCTGGGTTACAGGCCAGGTCCCCTGTAGCGGGCGCATGAGAGGCAACCACACGTTGATATTTCTCTCCCTCTCTTTCTCCCTCACCACCTGTCTAAAAATAAATAAATAAAGTCTTTTTTTTTTTAAGAAAAATTTTATTTCCCTTATATTGATTGGATTAGATTAATGCTAATTCTAGTCCTTGGTTTATATGGAACAATACTAAATTTAATTAGAGACATGTTTTATTTTTTAAATTATATGATACTATACTTCTATATTAGTTATCAAAGAGTTACACTAACTTTCAAACAGCAAAATAACATGAAATAATCTTGACAATGTCAAGGACAGGAACTGTGATCTATTAAATCATTTAAACAACACTAATGAATATCACTCATGTGCATACCACTGTGCCACAACCTGACAGAACAATGGCATGGCCCTTGTCCTCAAGGAATGTGTTCTCTACAGAATGATTCCTTAGAGAAATTTGAGGTTGTGACTCAAAAAAGCAATGTCATTTTTCACTGTCAACTTTGAATATAGGCACAAAGCTGAATATCATTCATAATTCATTTATTCATTCATTGTCGTGGTCCTGTCCAGCAGGACTGCGTGTTGTTGTGGAATGCTTGTCCTATATCCCCGGACAAGTGACAAACAAATTCAGGCAGACTAAAGAAATCCGGTGGAGAAAAGGGATGTGTGGCCAGTCTGTAAATGATAAAGAGAGGGGCTGGGACCCTTTGCCTGGACAGGCTTTTATTGACACTCTAGGTACATTACATCCAGGATGGTTCTCATTAACTATGCATAGGTTCGCTTTGGGTGGATACCTTTTACAGATAACAAAGGAAAGAATGTTGCCAATTACTTCAAAGAGAAAGGTCATTTACAAATGTAAAGGAGAGAAGGCTGAGTTGTTTACATTTGTGCTTGGTAAGTCTAGCACAGGTCACAGTAAACTTGTGCTGTTTCCATCCCAGGTGAGGGAGTTTTTGCAAGAACAAGTTTAAAAGCGGCCTAGGGACAATGCAGGCCTGATTCCCCACGGGAGACCTATCCACGGATGTTCCCTGCATGTCAACACGCATCTATCTGCTTTCAGAACCAGAGCTGAGTCACAGGTCACATTGCACACAAATAGGTTCCCTATAATTCATGCACCCAGTGCTTGTTTGTTGAGTACCTACTAAGTTTAAGGCCCAGTTCTAGGTGCTAGAAATATAATCGTGCAATAGACTAGTTTCCTGCTCTCAAGGAACATGAATTCTAGTGGAAGGAGAAAATCAATCAACCAATGAATACACTGGGAGTTAGATTATGATAAAAACTCTTAAGAAAAGAACATGGCATGATAGGATAGAGGGAGCCAGGGAAATGACATTAATGGATTTACATGTTTAAAAGATCCTTCTGGAAGTTGTGTGAAGACTACATTGCAGAAAGACAAGAGTGGGATTGGGGAGGCGATAACAGCTGGAATTAGGGTAGAAAAGTGAAAGTGTTTGGAAGACAGAGTTATACGACATTCCGAAATTTCTCCAATGCCTGCTCTGAGACTTTGAGAAGAAATAGAGCCCTCTCCTCTCTGTGGGTCTGGTCGTGAGGTGGATATCTGTCCAAAAATGGTTTTCCATTTAGCTCCTTGAGAGGGCAGTGATTGCTCCAAGCTCGCACAGCTAGTAATGAGCAGAGTCAGGGCTAAGTTCTATCCAATGGGTGTGGTATTTTTCTTCTGAGACAGGAATCAGAACAGTCACACAGAGAAAGATAAGTAAGCGAAGTTTGCTCACAAAATAATAGGATGCCACAAAAGTCATGAACCCCAGAAGAAGATTCAGACCAAGCTAAAGCAAAGCTAACTTAAGGGAAAAAGAGAAAAGAGTAAGGAGGTTGTGCTGTGTTCTTTTTTTCAAAGCCTTTGGTCAATAGGCTTATATTGAATATTCACAGAATGTATGTGGGTTTTAATTTTGCTTTTATAGCAATATAGTATTTCAGCGAATACATCATCTTGAAGCACTGTTTCAACATAGATCATTCCTTCCTTCTGCTCTCTCCCTCTCTCCTCCCCCCCCCCCCTCTTTCTCTCTCTCTCACTATTGTTTGGTTTTGTGAATGCAAGAAACAGGTATGACATAAAGTCTCATGATCATGCTTCATCTGCAAAGACTAATGTGAATTCTTTTAAGCTACAATTAAAGATTAAGGCTCGGAGAAATTGCCAGAAGTGAGTTAAGAGTATAATGTTAAGTTTACAACGAAACAGAGGTGGCTGTATAAGGATCTGAAAGCTCACGCTATGTTAGAACCATAGTGAGGAGACGAGAGAAGAAAAAAGAAGTCCTTGAATTTTCTGTAAAGGGTGAGTTATAGTCTGGGTTTGTTGCTAAGCTGGCAACTTTCGCGGTAGGTGTGGTAACAACCAACATGCTGTGTGGCAGACTTTTACATTTATTTAATGGTAGCAATTTTCTCCAAGAATAGACTAAGAATTTGCCTGGATTTAGAAATAAATTTCTTAATGTTAGTTTTTGTTCTATAAAAGACATTAGGGAATATTTTGAATTTTTCCCCCCTAGCATCTATTTCTAATTAAATTTTGCTGTAGATCAGTGCTAGGAAGTACGGGAGTGTCTTTTGACTTCAGAGTTCTAGTCTCCTCCCTAAACTTGGTTCTCAGTTGCAAAGATCAGAATCTGACTCCGAGCACAGAGGGCATATGTGAAAAGGATACCAGGGGCTCAGAGGCCATAGAAAGCTGGTGGGCCAAGTTGGGAGGACAGGCAGGACCCTGGCTCTTCTAGATGCTGAGCGTCAGGGCCCACAACCCTGTGGCAGTTTGCTGCATGCTGCTGGCCGAATCTGACATCTAAGACTTCCCTCTCCTTTGTGTGGCTCCCTTAAGATTCAGACTCCTGGGTGTAAACCTGACTGCTTTAGCCTGTTTTTTCTTTCTTTGTTTGGTTTGTTTTTGTTTTTATCCCCTGGCTGTATCAAGGGGTCACTTGATCAAGCACCTGCTGCTTCTTGTTTTTGAACTAAGAGGTGATAGCGGAAAGTAAGAGCTAGGATCTCTCTCCCACGTAGACTACAGACTATGTAGGAAAAGTTTTTCAGGATTGGGGTATTAATAATAAAAGGTGGGGGTTCGTTTTTACCATATAATTAATTTTTAGAAACATTATGACAAGCGGAGCATGCGTCACTTAAGGGAGAGTTAGAGCATCAGTGAGCCTGGTGGAGAGAAAGCTGAACACACCCCACCAAACAAAAGCACCCATTTATTGAATGCCTGCCCTGTGCAAGTACTTGAGAATTACCATGTTAAGCCCTTCACATATACTATCTTATTCAATCTTTACAACTATGGATTAGCTTGGTGATTTTTATCTCCATCTTTTCAGTTGCAAATAGTAAGATTCAAACAATTAGACAATTTTCCCTAATCATAGCCCTAGAAATTGGAAAACACTAAGCTTCTTTATGCTATCATGTTCTGTTTCATATTGGTTGTCTCTTTTTTATTAGTTTATTAAAACATTTTTAAATGACGTCACTGAAAATGTGCAACAAAGAACAGATTGATTGAGAATAGTCGATAATCACAGAAATTGGCTGGGTCAGACAGTCACAGGGCCTGAAGGTTTCCTGCGGAACCGCCATCGATTCGTGCACTGACTGGCTGTCTTATGAGCTTGGGTTTCTACAGAAAATATGATGAAAATCCAGGTAGAAGCTGACAAGAACTTTTGCTTGTCTTACAAAAACCTGTTAATGGATTCCGTTTGCTGTGATACCTACAATTTAGTGTTTTCTCTAAAGCTGTGGCATCAGTTTCATCCACTTCTGTCTGTCTGTTCAGGCTTAGAACATTCACATGTAATGGTAAAATTTGACTAGGCACACATTTTTCAGCTAGTACAATTCACAAATATTATTCTTTTTTTTACCAAGCTATTTATAAAACAAATAAAACTTTATTGAGTTCCCTTTGCTTAGGGAGAAAGTGTTTGACTATGGTCAAAATTAGAAAATGTGTTTTGACAGTTTTAAAATGTCCAGAATGATACAGTGCATTCTTGCAAACCTGCTCTCATCTTTCTTTCTTAAAATCATAGAGAAGAGAAAGAGCCTTAGCAAACCGCAGCGTGCTTATTGCGACTCTCTAACATGGGGTTCAGGCATGCTACTCTCCAGCACCCTCTCGTCCAGGTTAAAAGACATCAGATTCCTTAACCTAATCATTAAAGTCTTGGGTTTGTCCACACTTACCATTCATACTCCATTTCTCCCCCAGCATCCTTACCTTCCATCGTAAATATCTGTTTGCAGTTCCTAGAATAATTCAGTCTCACTCTTAGAAGTATGAAAGCTTAGTCTTTCAAAACTCTCCACAAGTATCTGTAACTTTGGGGAGCAGTGCTTCCCTGCTCCTGGAGACTGACTGAAGTGCCCCTCCTCTATGTTCCATAGTGCTGGTGCATAGCTTTTGCATTTAATTATGCACAATTACACTTACAACTGTCGTAATATTTGTAATGGCAGTGAGGATTATTGTCCACAGTAGACAAATGCTTACTTTACTACAGGCACTCAGTAAACCATTTCCCAGACATAATCACATCTCGTTCTGTCAACAGTGCTATGAGGGGATATTGTTATCTCCTTTTACTGATGAAGAAATTGAGATGTTAAGTAACTTTTCCAAGGTCACAGAGTTAACAAAAGGCAGAGTTGACTTTCACATCCAAATTTGTCTGGTTTTATGGCCTATGCAATAAACCACTAAACTAAATAGCCTCCCTCTTAATATCCATGTATTTGTCTAATTCACTGTAAATTGCTTAAGAGCAGAGACTTTGCCATATTTGTCAATAAATCTTCCTGGAACATAGCAGCCACTCAATAAATGAACTTGAAATGGATGAGGAAAGGAAGTTGTAATAAAGTGGGAAGGACACTAGATTTGGAGTCAGAAAATCAAGGTATAAATCCTGTCCTTAAGAGTTTTTCCTATATTAGACATTTGCCAAAGAGCATCTATGCATGTATGCATAGCCCACGGATACACCCAACAATGTGGTGAAGGCCAGAGGAGGGTGGAGGGGGTTGGGTGGAGGAGGTGGGATGGGGGACATCTGTAATAATGTCAACCAAAAAAATTTAAAGATTTTTATTTATATTAAATGATTTTTAGTCTTCACATAAGTCTTCGAGGTAGATGACATTTATCTGTTTTTCAAATTTTTCTTTCTTTCTTTTTTTTTACTTGCTGGGTAAGCAACTTGCTTTAAGGCCCACAGTTGGTGGTACTGAGAAAATTGAACCCAAGTGTTTTTGATTCCAAAACCACAATTTGCCTTGTAACTAATGACTAATGGGTACTATTTATACAGTAAAAGTTGTGAGAATTTTTAAAAACATATTCTTTGCTTTATTTTTTTTATTTTTATTGCTTCCACATTGTTGATAGTAATAAAAGTGCTTAGAAAGATTAAAAACTATCTTTCAGATAGACAAGGATGAGAGATACAACATTGTTTTTGTAATGAAGAGAGAAGTTAATTAGAAGCAGTGGAAGAAACCGCTACCCAACAAACAGCCTCTGTAATGCCTGGTGTCCAAGGAAGGAAAAGACTAAAACGATGTTTGGGAAGGTGCCCTAGGGATAAAAATGAAAGAGTGCGGAGTTTTAGCAACAACAGGGAAGCAGTAAAAATAAAAAAACAAAGGGAAAACAGTGCTGCAAGAGCTGCTCAAAGATTACACTGCGTTTATGTTGCCTTCAGTCATCATTAGAGATGTCATAATATAGAGGCTTCAGAATAAAAAACATAAGTGCCGATCCAGAGTTTGAGCAGCCTTCCCATTGGCTAATCCAGAAGCTCAGCATTGGCAACAAGGACCATGGCTCATTCCATCTTTTGCAGTCCGTGGTATTGGCCTCATTTCTGCCTGTGGTTTGTTCCCTTCAGCTGGTGGGATGGCTGCTGACACCTGCTTCCTAGTTCACCTCTAGCGGGAGAGAGGTATGTTTTTTTATGGCTCTCCCCTGAAAATAAAGAAACTTTTTCCTAGACGACCCTGGGGAACGTCCTCCTGGATCCCATTGCTTAGTGTGGGTTCCCATCATCAAATCTGATCTGGGCACATTCTGGTAGCTAGGGGAGGGGTCTGCCCTGAAGCACTTAGGTTCCAATGAAAATAAGTGTGCCAATGGGAAGGGGAGATGGGAGAACGGGAGCTGGGAGGCAATCAGTAGTGCGCACTACATCGGCACGACCTGTGCAGTTGAACTGAGAGAACATATACGTGGAAGGACCTCTAGAAGTATAAAGCGGTAGGTCTCCACTGTCCAATATGGTAGCACTAGTCACATCTGGTTATTGCACACTTGAAATGCAATTACTTCAAGTTGAGATATAGTGTAAATGTAAAATACACATCAGATTTTGAAGATTAAGTACACAAATAATATAAAATACTCATTAATAATTTTTATATTGATTACATGTTGAACTGCTATTTCAGATATATTAGGTAAATTAAAATATATTATTAAAGTCAATTTGACATGTTTATATTTACTTTCGTAAAATAATGTGGTTACTATAAAGCTTAAAAGTATATATGCGGCTCACATTTGTGGTTTGAATTACATTTCTTTTGGATATCGCTTCATTAGACCAATGACTTTCTAATTATTTTAGGTAAGGAAACTATTTCAATAAATCTTTTTAGAGCAACAGATAAAAGCAGAGCTGCTCTGATTCAGTGGGGTGGGGAGCTGGATATTTCCAAGTCTCAATAACATCTATTCACCAATTCCTGCAAGTCATTCTTGGAAATACATGAAATATAAATTTTAAAATGAAATCTCCAAAAATCATTTTTCCTAAGATAATAATAGGAATACCTTTTTAATTACTTTAAGATCTTCTCTAGGAAGCTAAGTAGCATAGTAAAAAACTGCCTTTGTTGAACTCACACGTTAAGAGGGCACTAATGGATTCAGATGCTGGGATGTTTATCTCAGTGGAGCCTGTAATCCCTGTAGAAACAGAGCCCTGAGTCATGAGAAAAATAGGCTGCTCCTTCATGTTTGTTGTCTTCTGGTTCCTGTTGCATACTGTGTTGTTGGGCCAAATGGTAAGAATCTAAATTAAGTCAACAGATGAGACAAAATAAACCTAAGGAGGGGGGAAGCTTAGAAGATGAATAGGTTAAATGTTTCCATTTTCCTACATAACATGTAATGTGAATTTAATCTTCTTCAAACTTTCCTTAAACCTGGTACAAATTATGAGTGCTAACCATAATTTAAGTGATTTTGTAAAGTGTAATTCCCTGAAAAAGAAAAGCAGGATCTTTTCAGAAGAGCATTTCGAAAACAAAGTTTATCATTTATGATGTAAATATCTCATGGCACTTGGTTTTCACCTGCCGTCTATGTAGTGCATGAAAGGAAAGAAGGACTGTGAAGATGGATCACAAGGCTGCTACATAAACCTTTAATGGGTCATGGGGACAAAGGGGACCTGTGCGCCTACGGACATAGCAAGTTAGTATTTCGTGGTGTCATACCCACGTTCTTCTCAATTAGAATTCATATATGTAGGAAGTGACAGTCCTTTCTTTTACTATACTTAAAGTCTGAAGAAGAAGAAGGAGGAGAAGAAGAGGAGGAAAAAGAAAAAGAGGGAGAAGAAGGAGCAGGACATTTAATACTTACATTGTACTTGCTACTTGGTATACGGGAAAGGAGAGCCACCAGAAATGTTTGGCTGCAGCTTCCTCCCTTCACACGAGCAGTAGAAAGGCATTTCAAACCCAGTCCGAGTAGTTCTCTTTAGAAAGGCCGAGGCATTGGAGGCTGAACCTCCTCCTGTCATCATCCGGAAATCACAGAATGTTCTCAATGTCAAATCAAAAAAACTGATGCCATTGTGTGGCACCTTAAACCTCTCAAGTCGTCGATCTGGCAGCAAACTCCTTAGCCCCTATTTACAGTCAACGGAGCAAGCGTTAACTATAAATAAAGCCGATGATTTTTATCTGGGTGTGTTGTGTGTTGGGAATTTAGCTAATGTTAACAAGTTCCTATGCTCATACTGACTAGAAACCTAACACTGGCAGGGAATTTTGCAACTAAGTTAAATGGCTATTGATCTCTCATCTGTTAGACTGAGGAGTTGTGGTGTAGAAAGTTAAGTTGATTGGTCTGGAGCTCAGAGTAGAGGGATAGCCTATAGCACACAGATGGGTTACCATCTACTCCATGTTAAAGTCATTGGAGTAGAAGAGGGTCACCCAATGAGTTTATGCAAAAAAATAAAATGTTTTGTCTGCATTACCACTGTCTCCTGGTGGGGCTTCACGATTCTAAAGCCGTAACCCTTTCCTCTTGTTTTTGACCACTCCAGAGTTCAGCTCTGACCATTCTTCCCTCCTTTTGGACTAGATGAGTGGTCTGAGGCAAGTTGTTCTCTGAGCCTTGATTTTCTCCTTTGTAAATCAAGGGGCTCCTCCTTCTATTTCTATTACTCCATGAAACGAAGTAAAAAACTCTCACTGCGTCTGGATAATAAATTCATGTTGGAGGGGAAATTGATTATATTGTATAAAATAAGGTTTGTGGATTTTAAGTTAACATGTGGATTCCAAACATAAATGCTCATTTGTTCTTTTAAAAAAAGAGGTGGCTGCCTAAAATAGCACTCCAAAATACTAACGTTTTCAGGATGGAGAAACAGGAGACCTTAAAAGAGACTGGAAAGGGGTATCCGAAGAGGTAGCAAGTAAATGAGTAAGAAAACCAGAACAAATGGCAGCCTGAACATTTGGGAGGAGAATCTTTCCATACAGGGCTACAGCCAATCAGCTTGATGTTACAGAAAAGTCAAGTTAAGTAAGTGTCCAGTGGATTTTAAAATCAGTTGGTAGCCCATCCTGAAGATTTGTGGATGTGGAGGCCAGGCCATAGGAGGTTCAGGAATAAATCTGACGATCAGAAGGGTAGGCAAATCTTATAAGTCAGCAGTAACTTCTGGAGCAAAGTATGTAGGGAAGTATGAAGTCCACAAAACAGTTTGTTTCCTCAAGGGAGGATAAATTTAGATATGTTCAAATGATAATGGGAGAAACCAGAAGTTAAAGATAAAAGAAGAGGGAGATAATTGAGAAAATAATGCCTCTGAAATTCCTGCTGGGTGGGATCCAGGGCACAGGTAGAGGGTTAGCCTCAGTCAGAGACAGGGCACCCCTGCTGCTTGAACGAGAGGAAAGGTATGCATAGCTGCAGGTGCTGAACCTGGTGGTGAGCAAGAGGCCATCTACACAAGGTGCTTCCTCTGTGAGGTGAATTAGGAGAGTGGAGAATGTGTGAAATCGTGTTCAATAATTTTGCCACAAATACTTTGACCACATGACTGTAGGGCTGTAGGGCAATTTTGCCACAACAGATAAAATAACTGGCTGACAGTGTGGTTCTCACTGGGCAGACTTAACGCATTTAGGCTAGTTGTCAGTTTGTTTTCACGTCTCCATTGACGGAGTTCTGGCAGTACTCCCACTTTTATATCGTATAAATCTGAGCCCTCATGACGGTCTATACAGGGATGAGTAAACATGGTGATCTTAAGATGATGGGCATTTAATGCCAGATTGCCAAGTTATGTGTAAAGCCAGATTGCTCACTAAACTAGAAAACGCAGCATACCAGTCTGCAAATGCTTCAGTGAGCACAGTCATCCCTCCTACTCATCAAAAGTCAAAAACAAGTTTACCAAGCTACGGCATGTATGAAAGAGGTGCTTACTCATTCACAACAGTCTTGTAGAGCATTAATGATTGATTCTTTAGGTGTAAGTTGATACCTCTCTTGAAGAGGGAAGAAATTGTAGCAGAAAAGAAAAAATTGTGATGCCAAAGAGAGATAGGAATCGACAAGCACAAAAATTAAAAATGTATAATAGTATAAAGGAAGGACTTTGAAGACAATGTATTTTCATTTTTCTCATTAGCCTTTTGAATTTTGTTAATTTTTCATGTTTCATTATGTCCTTTTTAATGTCCCTCTTGTTTTTTTAATATTTTGCTAGTGAAATAGTCCTATAGCCAATTAGTTGTACAGTGAAAATGCTTACAATATAGATATTTATGATTCAAATGGCAGAAATAGAACTATATGAAATAGCCATGTGGTAGAAAGAAAGCTATCTTACTAGGGAATCACACCAGTTGGGGACCTTGAATTCAAAGAGATCCCAATCTGCCCACATTCAGCCAGTGTCCAGGCCAAGTACAAGATGCATCCATTTGAATCCCCTTATCTGGTAAAGTCACCCCACAACACAGATCCAAAAGAGAGCATCATTTTGAGATGAACTTAAATAAGAATGCATCGTGTCAGGTGGAGCCAGTCATCAGCCTACTTTGGATGCTGGCTGTGTGGCACAGAACGGGTTCTGCGTGTCATGGCTGTCTGTCCAGGAATCATGGAGGCCAGACATGTACAGCTGAAGATCCCTTTAATATGTCATAGCTAATTTGTTGATTAAATTAAAAGTTCTGATCCATTATAGAGTGTCCACCTGTTGGCCCATTAGCTGTTAACTCATGTACACATCCACCACTTAAGAATTCAAGGTAAAATGACCATATGATGGCTTTAGGATGGACTGTGATGCTAACATTTTATCAATAAATTATTGAATAGGTTATTGTTTATATCTAGGCCCCCAGCTACTCTAAATTTAGTGCTTCTTTTCTAAATGTGAAAACAGCATGTTTATTGTGGAGAATTTGGAAAACAAAGAAATATATAGAGAAGAAAATGGAGATCATTTTAATTCCCATCCAGAGATAACCACTTCTAGTATTTTTCTACATATACACACAGAATTATTTTTGATTGGATGATACTATGTAATAAATATTTGTTTCCACTTTTCACAACCTGAACATCTTTTCATGTTATTAAATACTTTTCAGGAACATGATTTAAATAGCATCATTGGAATACTTATGTAGTATGCATATCCCATGTTATGCAAATCAATGGAAATTCCATAATTTAAACAGCGCTCTGTTTTTGGTCATTTAAGTTTTTCTAATTCTCTTTTATATTGAGGCAAATATTCCTGAACACATTAGT
>VMDR010021335.1:0-16910 GCA_007922815.1 Macrotus californicus | reverse complement strand
CATCATTCCAAAGACCATTTCCATGCCATACTTATAAGTAGACTTAATTAGTTCATGAGAAAGCATCATAGAGATAATGCAGTTATTCTTCATATAACTCTTTGAGGGACAGTTATGAATCTTTTTCCATTTTTGTTTCAATAAGGACCTAGCATGTCAAGCAAAGAATAATCTATAACCAAGCAAGATATATGATACTCTATTTTAATCCTCATTATCTTTTTAGAGGATGAGCAATAATTGCAGATCGGTTCTGCCTGCTTTACTATTTTCAGTGCATTTTTTCTTTAAAAACTAAAAGGCTTCATCAATATTCCATAAGAAAGTGAACGGGATTAAATCAGAAGTTTAAAACTACATGTTTTTGTCAATTACCAAAACAGAAGAAATTGAAACAGATTTTGTTGTCTGTTAACACACAATCTTTCCAATGCAGAGTTGAAGACATAAGGCCAGTCCCCAACCCACACGAGATGGGTGCCGCCCAGGTGTGTGGTCGGCTCCCCTGTGGGGAAGGCAATGGTGAGGGTCTGCAATTAACACTCAGAGTCAAGCAGGCACCAGAAGGCTGGGAAAAATCTGACCATAGCAGCTAATGTAAGTTAATGATTCTAAATCTAAATCTTCCTCAAATTCCTATGCTCATCCATAGCCTCTTCCCTAACTGCTGCCTCACATCACTCCACAATTCTCACCTAAAGTTAGTTCATCTTCCCATGCCCAGATGTGGGCCGTCTGATGAAACCCTCACTCACCCCCACCCCACAGCAGTATTTTAGAAGCATCAATGCAATCTTGCCTTTTTCTGTTTAAAAACTTTCAGTGGCTCCCAAGAATTCAATACTTTCCTGATGAATCCCAAGCACCTTAAGATGGTATTATGAACTAAATGCTTGTGTCCCTCCAAATTCATATATTGAAACCCTAACCCCCAATGTGATGGAATTAGAAAGTGACACCTCTGAGAGGTGATGAGGTCATGAAGATGGAGCCCTTATAAATGAAATTAGTGCCCTTATAAAAGAGACCCCAGAGAGCTTTCTAGACCTTTCAGCCATGCAAGGGCACAGTAGAAAAATGCCCCTCTATCAATCAGGAAGCAGGCTCCCACCAGACACCAGATCTGTCAGCACCTTGATCTTGGACTTCTCAGACTGCAGAACTGTGAGAAATAAATATTTGTTGTTTAAGTCACCTTAGTCTATGGCAGGGGTGTCAAACTCATTTTCACCAGGGCCCACATCAGCCTTGTGGTTGCCTTCAAAGGGCTAGATGTAATTTCAACTCCTTAACAGTTAAGGAGTAGTTACATTTATACAGCCATAAAATTATTTCGGCCTTTTGAAGGCAACTGTGAGGCTGATTGGCCCCTGGTGAAAATGAGTTTGACACCCCTCCTCTATGGCATTTTTGTTATAGCAGCCCAAGGGACTAAGATACTAAGCATAAAAGGAAGTTTAATCTCCTGCCCCTGCTTATCGGTGTGTAACTTACTGTCTAGAAATACTGGTACGTGGCTACCTTCTAACTCTCGTCATAACTTGGTTCACATGCCCTCATAAACTTCCTCATCATTTGTGGAAGCAAATCTGACACCTACATGCAATTGAGAAACTTCAGTTCACTCGAGTCAAGTAAGTGTGCTCCTTCAGGACTAATCCTGGTATTCCCTTCGCTCAGCTTTCTGTTTCTGCAACCTCAGCCTGAAACCTCTGTGAATGTAACATCCCCCAAACTGGAAGGGTTTCATTAAAGAAATCTACACAAGCTTTTCACATTCACCATAAATATAGTAGCAGCTGTTCGGTATCAGGTGGTACTTTTTTCCTTCAAAAAATGTCACCATCCTTCATTATCACTTGCATCTCACCTGTAAGTATTCTCTTCCATGAGATCACTATGCAGAACAGTGGCCTGCAAAGACTCAGCACAGCAACATTCTGCTAGTTTTTATTACTCTATTTCTGCGACACTGGGCAATGTGTTTGATTACTGCCCTATATTTTTATTCGTTGTTGTTATGGTCAGACCTCTGAGATACACGAGCAGTAGGCTTTTCATTATGTGAGAATATTCTGATGTGTTCTCCATCCTGCAAATATACTGTGGACATTCTGCCCACCTGGGGTATGCTGGGGTTTGCCTTCTTCTTTGTAAGACAATCATCAACGCAACCACAATCTTTTTTGAATTAACCATTTGACTGATTTCTTGCCTTTCAAATATACTACCGAGTGACAGAGTGCAATAAAATATTAGAACGACACACAATAACCAGGTGTGCAGCAATTAGCAACTGCTAACTTTTTAAGAAACACATTTTACAAGTTTTAAAAATGAGATGCAGACACAGGACAGTGTAGACCAGAGAGAAAATCAAAGAGAGTTTCTCTCTAATGCATTTAGGAGGAAAATGGTGCTCTCTAGTTTCTGACTGCATTTATCACATATCTTCGGTGACCGCCCTCAAAGGCACCTTCCTCAGGGCTATGAGACAAATGTAGATGATGCAACAGTCGCTGGAAATGCCTGCAGTTTTTAACTTGATACCCAAATCGGAGATCCATGCAACGTGCTATTGGTCCACCACTCAATTTAACCTAAGATTCTTCGGAACATTTACATCCTCAAAACTGCTAGCTACTCAGTGCTCTAACTTCTTGCACCGTAAACTGCGGTTGGTGGTCCAGACACATCTGCATCACCTGCGAGGCTGTGGCCAAGCCGACAATTTCTGAACCAGTTTGGGTCATAAAGCTCCACTTACATGATCCATAAGACTATGTTTAAACCCTCCTTTCTTCAAGTCATCCAGGTGCTTGTCAATCAAGACAAAAAAAATCACACTTGATAACCGTTTTCAGAAACACTTTCATTGTCCCAAGAGATGGATATGAAGCTCCAAATATTGCATGTGGATAAAAGTGCGTATTTGGTTCAGTGCCTTAGAAAGAAATTAGGGGTCGACATCTGTAAAGTGGAGAACTACAATTCACCCACACCATCACACAGGAGTAGGATACTAAAGTTGTGCTTTATGAGAATCAGTAACTCTCACCAAACACTGTCTGCTCAGGCCCCCTCCATTCCACAAGGCACCTCCTAGTTCTCTGTGCCAGAAAGCGGAAGGGCAGCTGGCAGCGAGGTGAAGATACATGCCCCACTCCTCCGTGCACGTGCCCTGGGGTTGCAGGTTCCCTGAAGGCCGCTCAAACCAGGCTGTGCTGTGAATGGAATTCTGCTTTACCTGAAAGTTCTGGAAGTGCTTATATTCCCAAAGTCATCACAAGAAGTAGCATGGGAGTGACTGCTTTGTGGCACCTCACTCTAAGGACCTACACATCAGAGGAAGCCACCGTTCTTCTACTCGGCTAAGTGGTCACACGCCACACGATCAGAGAAAATACAGGAGGAAAATCTTACCTAAACCGGCACTCGGATCGACAGCGGCATTTCTTACTGTCGAGTCCCTGCTTGTTCCACAGGAAATACAACTGATTTTTAAAACACCTTTCTATCTTCAAGGGAAGGATATTTTTTTTTTAAATGGTGACAACAACAAACTTCAACTGGAAGAATTCTTTTGCTGGGACACCAGGCTTTACAATCCCTCCATTACCTGTTCCCGTGCAAGGCCAGAAAACACAGTCACAAATTTAAGAGAACAACTGTCTTTGTTTCATTACAAATCTGTGCCAAAATAGTAAATGTGCTATGGTCTTTTCTTTTCTGACGCTGTTGAGTGAAAGTAGGATAGAAACCTGAAACATGGCAGAAGCCAGGCCGTGCACAGGAATCCATCCAGGCGGTTTCAGTCTCACTGGGAAGCAGATTATTTCATGAGCCACTGCTGCAGCCAGGGCCCTCGGGCAAAATAACTCTGACTCCTGAGATTGACTGTGGAAGCCCTTCAAGGAAAAAAGCACACGTGGTCTTTCATGCTTATTGCTTGTGATGAGCAATATAAAGCCAAATGCTTATTCCTAAAAGATAAGAAAGATCATGTCCCAGGGCCCAGGACAGAGTAGTTACTCTATAACCATTAGGCTCCTTTCTTTTTTATTCCTGTTTACCTCGATCCAGGAGAAGCACTTCCCCCCAAAAGAGATACGACAGTGCTCAAAAATGCTCTTTCAAGGGCCAGGATAAATATACTTTGCAGAAAAGTTTCTGACATAGGCTTTTGTTTCCAGAATTAGCAGTGGAGTGAAGAAATGATTTATGGGACTTTAGATCCCCCATCATCTTTATCAAAGGTCTCCAGAACCCCATCGAAAGAAATAAATTCTCAACATAAAGGCAGTCCTCTTGTGGTAATATCTAGCTTCAGGACAAGACCCCTTCCAGCCAAACAGAAGTGCCAAAGATGCTCTCACACTGATACCAGGGTGCTGCCACTGTCCATTTATCTGTCCCTGTATATTAGAGAAAGCCAAGTCAAGTAGACGTGCTAAATCTTAGGGGCTGGGCAGGCCTGAGGTTGCATATCAGCCTCTTTACTCATTAATGGGAGCCCTTAGAAAATGCACTAAACCTAAATCTAAAACTGCCATCATGTAAAAGTCACTGAGATTACCAGTGAACCTGAGGATGCAAATCTCCCTAGGCTGATATGAGAACTATCCATACAATGCCTGGGACATCTAAGCACCAAGTGAGTGCCCAGCAAACAGCTTCCTGAACCATCCTTCAATTTTCTTTTTACTGATCCACAATCACTGATATTATGTGGTCTCCTTCTGTTAAGGTAGAAAAAGAAAATACCGGCTGAATAACAAAATCACAGCTACAATAACAACTGGGATTATATTTGAGGAGTGTAATACATCCCTGAGCAAAGAGATTTTCTATTGCACAAGTGATTAGGAGAACTTAGCAACCTTCGTGGAGAGCAGAGTCCTGGGAATCTGTGTTCCCCTCTTCCGGTCTCAGTGGGTACAGTTCTGTGCAGAGTAGACACCTCCGCTTCTGTTCAGTTCCCCTGCACCCCAGCTAAAGAGCTTCTCGGGGAAGAATAATGTTGCCTACTCTGTGTTGCTATAACAACATTGTTGCCAAAATAGTAGGCACACTGCAGGAATTAGAATAGCCTCTTATAGATATTGTATGACTTCTACTCCTGGCACATCCTCTGCTGGCTGTTAAGGGGCCTGGCTGAGGCAGCCAGGGACCACCAGAGTCCATATTAATTAAGGAGATGGAGAGGGGTTTTGAAAACTGCTGGGCTTCTCACATGCCCAGACCCCCACTGGCCTGTGCTTCAGATCTTCTGAAGAGTCCTCTCACTAATGAGGGAACAAATGGTGCCTTGATACTATTGGCAGGACTGTGAGGTATCTGTTGAATGAAGTTGAGTTTTTTCCTAAATAATGAGTAGTTCAGGGCAGTAAAAAGAACCATGCCTGATTCTTAAAAAAGATTAGGTCTGTCACCTGAAAGAAGTTAGAAACTAAAACTTCAGAATGAAGGAGAATATATAACCAAACAATGGCCATACCACAGATGACAGCAGAACTCTGACGCCAACCTCCAGAGCACCAGTCCAGGGAGCCAGAACACAATCTGGGCAGCCATTGGCCAATAATGGGCAGGACTTGATTAGTAATTGACAGCTTCCCTATTTTTTTCTCCCTGCATCCAACTGAGGACCAACCACAGAAAGCCACACATGCTTCCTCCACCAATCACACAAGATGCTGTTTTTCAATGCCTACCTCCAGCTTCTCCAGGTCAGAGCTTACATGAAGATCTTTCTTTTTTTAACTGAAACCTTTCCCACTTCCCTGACTGTTTTAAGCCTCCACCAAAGGCAAGTGATGAGCGCTGGCCCCCTTGCCAGGTCAAACTGAACAGAACAGCTCTTGTTCTCATTTGGGTAGTTTTTGCTTATTCCCATCAGATTTAGCTGTTTGTCTTTATTATATCTAGCATGATAATTAGTTCATATTTTATAATTTGCAATGCTAAGGACTATGGAAACTTAAGCAATGCAACACTACCCTTGAGGCCTCTGGGTCACCCTAACATCTGCCTTAAATCTGCCCTCAGCAAACTTCCAGACTCACCAAACCCATCTCCAACCCCTTCCCCTCCACTTCATAGCTCTACCCATAACAAAGAATGACTTACAGTCATAGAGAGACCAACCATCCCAGTTTTCCCAGAACTGCCCCATTTTTAGCACTGACGGTCCTACCCTGCAGGAAACCCCCAGTTCTGGGCAACCCAGGACAGCTGGTCATCTTGAGCGACTCCGCAGCGCGCCATGCTGCCTCCATCTCAGTCACCGCAGATGGAAATCACTCCGCCAGGCACCTTCGCTCTTACCGCCGACAGGACGTCAACCCGGGGCCCCTCTCAATTTGCCAAGCCCCTGCCTAAAAGCCCCCTCCTAGAATTAACCTCTCTGACAGCAGCCCACCCCCCTGACACCAAGCTGATGGTCACTCCCTCCTCCATGCCCACCACACTATAGCCTGTGCACTTTTTGTGCATATGACATGGCACAGAGATGACTGACAGTGGCGCTTACACCCTCCTGCACAACACATCCCTGCAGGCAGGTTCCGCATCGTCTTCATCTCTGTCCCCTCGCTGTCACCACTACACCAAGCCCACGTGTGTCTGTGTCATAAGTAAATGAATTTGTGGGTGACTAAATGGCTCAGCTATTCATTCATTTGATATAATTATAATTACTTATTATTGAACTCCTAAATATTAACAAATTAATTATTTACTAATGAATTAAATTGATCCTCACCAAAAAGAGTCCAAAAGTTCTAGGTTGAGCTGAAGGGACTGCACGTGCTGAGTGCCTCACAAGAAATACGTTCATTTGTCCATCTCAATCACCCGGCGCGCTCACCTCGATCTGGGTGGTGTTGTCCTGCCCATCCTCCAGCAGCAGGTCCGTGAGGCTCCGGGCCTCTGGGGAGTCTGGGCCTGTGCTTGCTCGGTTCGTGTCCACAGCCTTGAGGGAGTCCGCGTTTCTTTTCCACCGGTGGCTGAATGCATGTGTGTCCACTTCTGTCTCCTCTTCTGCCTGCGGGAAGGCCTGAGGAACAGGATATTGCCAGTCTGTTTGAAAAGAGATAAAATAAGATATTACTACTTGCTATGAATTGTACACACGCTATCAACTTGAGTAGGAAAAAATTCTGCTAGTCATGAAAATAGAAAACTAACTCATACAAGTGAAATCTGTTTCATTGCAATATTTTGAGTTGGTATGCACGTCTGGGAGTGGAAGGCAGTTTTAGGACACATCACAAGTTGCGACAATGGTTAATGTGCAGATGCAGCAGAGTCTCTAAAACAGATGTGCAGCCCTAAAGCAACGCATTTTCATTCCCTTTCTTCCCTGCCTCCTGCACACACTTCATAGACACTCTCCAGTTGTTCTGAGAAAACCAGCGACAATCCAAACAAAGGAATGAAAGCCAAGTGATTCTCAATCCATTTGAAAATGAAAGTCTGACCTTGTTAACTTTTGAGCTTCTATTTGTTTTACGTGATTTATGCTGAACAGCGAAGAGACACCAATGTGTTTGAGTGGGTTAAATAATACATGGAATGATCTTCATGTAAATGTGCTAACCTGCCTTGTAGCTCACAAGTCAGACTTGGTTCACTGCCGAAGTCATTTAATAAGCAACGCCCTCAGGAAGCATCACAAACGTTCTTGTTCACTTGTGCTGTTCCCACCTTGGAATCTTGTCGGGGAGGTAAAGAATGACAGTGATGGGCACTTAGAGAAATGGATGGGAAGGCAAGGAGATCAAATCACAAAGGTATTTGAAAGCCATCTGCAGCGACTGGCCCAGCTCATCCTGCTGCTGCAGGAGGGAAAATTAAATTTAATCATTACTCCTAGTCTTTCATTTCAGGAGGTCGGCAGGGGAAGGTGTAGCACAAGCATGAGAAATTCAGTTTCTGACTAAGAAGAACAGCCCTCTCCCAAAGTAACGACTATTACCAAAAGATAGGAATCGACAGGCTTTATAACTGGCAGGATATGGGCTGAAAAAAGGCTACGGGAGCAGCGATTTAATTATAACTGTGATGTTCCCCTCAGTGCAGGAACATTCCAAGAAGCCAAATGTATTTAACGTGGATTGTAATACCACTGAATCAGCTATTTGCAACTCTGATAACTAAGGTAAGGCTACCAGTACTCACCACAGGCAAATGGTCTAAAATATCTCCCTTTTGCCTCAAAAAAGTGGTAATTCTTCTAGACAGCAAGACTATTCTTTGGTTTCATGGTGACAGCTTAAAAGACCTCCCACTGCCTGATGCTCTAGTGGGTATGGCTTTGAGAGAAACACTACCCCAGTGTCAGCAATGCAGACCTTCCCATGGGCTCGTAAAATAACAGAATTTAAAAGAACCATGGGGATGGAAATGATCAAGAACTCCACAAAAATCACAAGACTGAAAGCACTGTGTTCAATTCACAGAAATGTTGTAAGGCTGAAAAAAATCCGTGCACTTTAAGGGTTGATCACAGTTGCCTTCCAGCCTCCAGGAAATGTTTCCTTTTTATACTGCTGTTCCCACTGGCATTTGAACGGTGCTCAGTAAATGGTTGCTGAATGAATGAATGAATGAATGAATGAGTGAGTGAGTGAATGAAATGTTGATAGTCTCTTTGGGCCAGGCAGAATTGCATAATAGGAGAAATATTATCCAAGGATTCAGGAAACCCTGGGTGGAATTTTTCCTGTTATGTTTGTTAGATATGGGGTCTGGCATGATTCACCAAACTCTCCGTGCTTTAGTTACCCTACATTTTAAATGGGAATGAAAGTATCTTACCCGCAGAAGCAGGCCACTTTTCCTGAGGGTGTGTCGGGCTCTAAGACCTGATTGTAGGCAGAGTTACATAAAACAATTTGATTTGCTTTATTTATACATTCTGCCTCATTACCAAAAATATACGAGGCAGCTTACAACAAAAGTAAGCAATAAAAGTTTTATAACAACCAAATTAAGACCTCCTAGCACAACACTTAGGCTAACTTTAGATTTGTACGTTTGCCTTGCACCGGGGGGGGGTGGCTCTCTGAATACAAGTAGTCCTGGAGGAACAATTGAAAATCTATACAGAGTCCTTGTTAGAAACAATCTAAACAAGAAATGCAGCAAATGTAATGCAGTTAATGGATTAAACAGTCCTAGATCTAAAAAAAAATTTTTTAAATCACTCAAAAGGAATAGCTTGAACCAGAGGTATTCTCCTCTGTAATATAAATTAGGGAAAATATACTGAAAACTTCAAAGACTTAGACTTTATTAAAATCTTCAAAACAGAATTTCAAAGCAACTCCAGGTTTCTTTTAAATCGGTATTATTGTTGGATATTAGCTGACTGGTAATTTTATCACTATCTTTTCAGATGTTTAGAGCCCAAGACAAATATAGGACTTTCCATGATGCCTGTTAGGCCAGTAATGCCAGCCTAGCCCCTGTGGTCCTGGCCAGGGCAGGGAGTAGTCAGAATAACTAACACTGGGGGAGGAGCCATCTGCAGAGCGATTGGATTTCTCAACTTCCTTGAGTCCCCTCCCCTTTCTCATTTTCTCCCTGCTTTCTTACCCAAGAAAAGAAATAAAAAGAAGTTGCAAAGCTGAGGGAATATAAAGTTCATATTCCCCATGGCAAATTAAACAAGGAGGCCATCCACAGACTGAGGTGGTACTAATACATCGGCAGCCTACGCAGTAAGCAAACCCAAACCTAAGCTTGTACCTTCCTCGAGGTTAAAAAATCAAAACCTAAGGACAACCAGTCCCAAATAGCCATCTCTGCTTTCCCCAGTCAAGCAAATGCTTAAGCAATAACCAATCAAATAGTTTCCCTCCTTCGTTTCTACCTTTTCTTCATTAAGTCTCTCCCTAGCTCCTGTCCTTAGAGTGCTCTTGATCACTTCTGGTTTGGTGCGCTCCCTTTAGAATTGATTACTGCTTGGGTAAAGTTGAAATTTTTGATATGCTGAACTGTATCTTTTAACACAACTTACGTTGAAGTTTGGGATGTTTCATTAGTGTGTCACACTCTTGTTTTTGCAGGGACTTTTCAAACTTTATTAGCAGCACTATTGGGGAAGGTAAATGGAGCAGACAGGTGGGCCTCCTGTATGAAACAACAATACAGGCTTACCCTAGCACTTACAAGGGCAGGCCTCCCCATAGCTGTTGAGTTTGGGTGGGTTTTTTTAAAATTTTTTTAGCAGGGTCTTATAAATATTTTTCTTGCTTTCCTGTCATATCAGCTATTATAGTCATTGGTTTGTCTCCATCACGGATGGGCTTGCTCCTCCTAAAATTTGCATAGTTTAAACTATGTAACTGATGAAAATGGATCCCTTGCTGGCTCTAACTGTATTTACAAAAACGTAAACAAAATCTAAAGGAGGACCTGAGAGTTTTCTAATGAGAAAATTTGTGAGCTTTAGGTCCTGGAACTCCACGAATTTTCTTTTGGTTGCTACTTTAGAGCCAATTCTTCTTCTCTGTTTATGTTATTTATAAGCCCGACTCCCCAGTCATCCATAGAGGATGTGTCCCTCTGTTCTTAATTCAGTAGTATGTGGTTCATCAAGACCGAAGTACAAAATTGGCTTAGATTTTGGTCCCACTTCAGAATCATTTTAAAGAAGTCAAAAATGGATGTTTTACAGGAATAAAGACTGAGAAAAACTGCCAAAACCAACCACAGGCTGGTTCATCTATACTGTAAATTATTCCTCTACACTTCATGAGTTTTCAAACTGAAAAATATTTTAAATCACCACCAAAACAAATCATTGGAAGCAAGATGAAGGGATACACGTAATGCAATTTTCCCTTCCCAGCTGCAGTGAGAACAAAAGCAACAGGAGGGATCTTTGAATTGTGTGTTTGAACAGACTGCTTGCTTTCTGTCCACTATATGTTAATTAAACCACCATCGGAAAACCTGCGAAGGTAGTTTTCTCTAACACATTTTGCTATAGTTGTTAATCACATAGCTCATGGGAACATTAAATATATCTAATGACTCCCATTTGGATATTAAGAGAGAAAGCTTAAAGACATATATTTTGTGTATTCAGCAAGTAAGTTGATCTGAACACATTCTTGAAATATTTTACTCAATTAAAATAGCCAATAAACTATTATTGAAGAAGGTACTTCATTATATTTCAAAGAGAACATCACCACGAAACCCAATAATGTCTAGTTAATGAAAGTAAGAGAAGAAACACATGTATGTTCTCACATTATGTTGTGCAAACCCTGCAAGTCTCTTCTGTGCCAGCATATCCTGTTAAATGAACTAACGTAAAATGATATTAAAACAAAAGCAAAGAAAGCTGTATGGGCTGGATATGCTCATATTTGTGTTATCCTAATGATCTCATTTAAATATTTTGCACTTAATTATGATATGTTATATGTTGAAAACATCTTTAAACCCATTTCTTAAGTCTTGCATACGAATCATATGCACAATACGCATCGAACCACCAAGCAGTAATTACATAAATTGGTGGGATCTTATATAATTAGGGTCCGTCAAAACTGTACTTTTGACGAGCACTTTGGCCTACACTTTACAAGTGAACAAAATCACCTACCTCTTTGAATCCTCTGCGGAAACATTAAGGTTTCTCACTACAAACAGATTTACTGGCTAGAGTCATCTGAGAACAGATAAAATTATTTGGCTAAGGTAGACTGCCACATGGCTTTGCATCTCAATTTACTGTCAAAGTGAGGAGGGAATTAAGTCCTTGGTTCTGTCTAATAATGAAATGACTATGCAGTGGACTTGGAAGTTTTGACTGATAGCATTACAGAGGAAGAGAGCTACAGAAGAGAAAGCACAGAATGTTCTGTTGAGCAATATTAAAGGGCTTGAGTAGGACCGAAACATCCCATTCTTTTTAAGCTTCCTGCGTAATTCTTTGCACCTTCATGGTTGAGGGACGCTGCTCCATGTCCTGGTTCCAGCACAGGAGCCTTAGGTCCAGTCATCACCATCTTTTGCCTCCTAATTGGTCTGTCTTCAAACTCCTCTTTGTCCAATCTTGCTACCAGATATGCTTTTCAAATTTATTCACATCTTTCTTCTGATTAAAACCTCTAACCACACCTTACCACACCTTAGTGGTACCTTACCACACCACTGCATGTTCCTGTTCCAACAGTCTGCCCTGTCTCTGGCTCCCTATCAGGCCCTGTGCTCCTGCCGCACAGACTTTCTCAATAATCTCTTTACTGCATAATTGAATACTCTGTTGAACAGTTACCTCTGCACGGAGGAAAGCCTTCCTCACTCCAGGCTTTGGGAACCCCACAATTCCTTCAAGATCCAGCTCAGTAATTGTCTTCATAAATGAAGCTTCCCCTGACTTTCCTAGGCAGAGCTAGCTGTTTCCTTCTACAATCCAATAACTCTTTTTGTCTTTTCAAACACTCTTCTGCCTACCTCACTTGAATGTAAGGTCATGCAGAAAAAAGTTAACACAGCAGGTCCAAGACTGATATCCTCAGAAAATTGTGTTTGTAAGGCCCTTGGCTGGCATCTGAGAAATTAGAATTAGTGAGGGTTCCCACCATTCCCTAACAGATACGAGTAGCTCGCTGTGGCTAAACCTTTTGGGCAAACAATATGGTTTATGCTGAACACCTGCTTCCTTCTGGGACTCTGGAATTCAGGTTGAGCTACACGGAAGGCAGTTATGTGCACAGCTCCCATTAACACACCTTGGGCACTGAGTTTCTGATGGCCTTCCTTGTTGTTGACACTATTTCACACGGGTTGTCACAACCCGTGGTTGGAGGAGTTAAATGTCCTGTGTCCTCCTGCTGACACGGGCTTTTAGAAACTTGCCCTGGATCCCCAGAGTGCCCTTCCCCTCTGCAGACTTGGTGTTATACCCTTCTTCTGTAATAAGGCACAGCCATGGGCCCCACTACATGCTGAGTCCTGTGAGTCTTTGTAGTATATCCCCAAGCCTGGCCTGGAAGGTGCTGATGCACAGATGTTTTACAACAGGGACTCTAGCTTATACTTTTTGTCCCACCAGTACAAGGATTGACCCTGACATGTGATAATTATCTAAAGTTTTTGAAAAACAAATGAATGAATGAGAAAATGAATGACTGGCTAGATTGCTGCTCATTTGAGACAGTGTCTTAAAAGTTATGCATGCAATTTCTTGTCCAACTTCTTAACATTTTAACCATGTTTGCGAATAGTCGGATAACAGGGTGGAAGAAGGAAAAAACTATGGGAAAGCAAATCTGTAACAGCTCCTATTTATCTTATACGAGTTTGATTCCAAAATAGCCACTGGCCAGTTGAGTGATGTTCAGCAACACTTAGCGCTGCAGTTCATCATCTCGGTGTTTTTCCATTAATGGGCTCAGTAAGAAATACAACACATGTCTTGGAAGAATGTGGGCATGGCCCAGTGAAACTGAGAAACTATGGAGTAGATAAAACAAGGACAATTTTAAGTTAAAAGTAGAAAGTAAGTGAGAATTACTCAAGGAGTTTGAAGCATAAGAGCTTAGTGTCTGAGGCAGCAAAGCATGAGAGTCCTAAAGGCCTAACGCCAGGATGTCAGAGCCTGCACACCCCGTCTCCGTCTGTCCCCTTCTCTGACTTCTGAGTCGTCCTAGGGGTCTGGGTCACTGTGGGGCAGTCCTCTGAAGAATATAAGGCAGTGTAAGGAAAACATGCAAAAACTTAAATAGAATGGGAAAATCTAGCCAAACGCTCCAAATGGGTATGGAATCAACTTATACTTCTAAAATTTAATAATTTTCTAATTTCACTATTAAATAAAAAATAATCAGACATTTTAATTTTATACAAGAATGAAAAATTATCCTGTGGAAAACACACTCAACTTCATAAGCAATCACTAACAAAGTTTAAGACAATTTTAAAGTGCTGCTACATATAACTAAAGTATAAAAAATAATAGAAAGACTAAAACTATGTTAAGTTAATGGGAGTTACTATGCATTGCTTTTAACATGGGTTAATAATAATAATAACTAATCTTCATTTAGGATTAGTTAAATGCCCGGCACTGTTTTAAACATTTGCACACCTTAGTGTATTTGGCATGCAGTATTATTAGCCCATTTTACATATGAGGACATTGATGCATAGGAGAGGTAAGTGAGAGACTAGGAAAGTAAGCAGAGCTTGATCCAGAGGCTTAGTTGTAACTATTATCTAATCCACCTCTGATTAATCTTTCAAGGAGTCAATTTAGCATTCTGTTACAAAGTCTAATGACATGACAAAAAGAAACACTCTAAAAGAAAAAAATTAAACTGGACATAATGGGCTATTTAAATCAGCAAAAATACGTAAACAAGCCAGCATTTGAAAGCAAATGAGGAATACAATATCCCATCAAGTTGACTTACCAACAGGAGTAAGTTAAACAATGTTAATGTAAAAATGCAGCAGAAAGTAATAGCATATTAATATTGATCATATTTTTATTTTATCTTGAAAGGTTGGGAAGTACCTTAAAATAAATAATTAATCCTCCTGTTAATGAAGAATTTTTATTAACTGCCTAGTAGAAATTTTTAAAAAAATAAATGAATCCCTTCACATAGATTTCTGCACGTGTTTTACTGTGATTTAACCTGCTGTCTCATGATAAAAAAGCCGACTGCCAAATAACTCAGACCATTCACTGACTTTTCAGATTAAGTTGTCAGATTTGAAGCTCATTTTCATGTGAGCCATAATCTACAATAATTTACAAACAGAGAAAATAGTATTTTCTGAAATCTGCGGATCTATCTTTTAATAAGATCTTGGGATTTGCTGGAGAAAACCCTGCATCATGAACCAGCATGTGCATGGGATTTTTAGGTGTGTGACTTCCGGCCATCTGTACAATCAGAGGGGGCAGCTTTGTGGCCTTTACAGTCTCTCCCAGATATAAGTCTGTCATCCACTAGCTCGCTGAATATCTTAACATATGTAGGGCTATTTGGGATCATATATTAAATATGCAATATTTGTTTTTAGATTTTCTATATTACTTGTGAAAATTAATGCACTGTGAGACTTTAGAGTCTCCATAGCACCAAGAAAACCCCTAAATCTTATTTGGTAGAGTTCTTTAACACTGCTGTTTATCATGAGCCATCCTACACTACCCTTGTATTGTACATTGAGAACAGGCTGTGCACAAAAAGCTAGTCCCATGAATGAAAATGTGACTCTGCCAGCTAGGGGAGATGGAAAATTCTATAAACAAGGATCAGTCATGCCAATAGCATCTCTAAGGAAAATCTGAGTCCTCTGAGCCAGAACAGACCAGATGGAATCAGTTGTTATGATGGTGTCCAGCGTCGAAGACGATGTCCAAATGCCTGGGGCCCCAGTCACTGCGGGCCTTCAGTTAAATTATGGCTGCCAGATGTCTGATAGACCCCAGCTCATTGCATACTGCTATCGGGCCGCCTTCAGTCAGGGAGTCAGAATCCATAATGGCCCAATGTTGAGCTCAGGCTGAATTAGCCAATGGCCACACATGAAAACCCACAAATGCATTTCTCTCAGGTTATGTTTTATGAATATTATCTGATCTAAATTATATATATCTTATTGTTATCAAAATAGCACCTAATTTCTACAGGTGCATTGTCCTTCAGAGATTTGTGTGGACTTGGATAAAAGGCCTTTAACACTTTTAATTTCCTCACCACAAAATTATCTCTGTTATTTATTATTTATTTTTTTAAAGATTCTATTTATTTAGTTTTAGAGAGAGGGGAAGGAAGGGAGAAAAAGAGGTAGAGAAACATTGATACATGAAACATTGAGTGGCTGCCTCTCACACCCCTCCAACAGGGGACCTGGCCCTCAACCCAGGCATGTGTCCTGGCCAGGAATCGAACCGGTGACCTTTAGGTTTGCAGGCCAGGAGGTTATAACTGTGTAACCTTAGGAAAGTCCTCGACCTTCTGGGCCTATGTTTCTTTATTGAAAGATGACTTTAGTAAGTGGAAGACATATTCTTACAATCAAAACCAGCAGTATTCTTCTGAAATTTGACTGACTCTAAAGCTCAACATGAACAAATTGATGTTAAGTGCATGCCAACTCCCTACCTCCCTGCGAAGAGATGAGCAGTGCCCTCTGCCTAATGCAACAACTGTCGGCTGTTTGACGAGGCCTCCGGATCTGTGCTCAGCCCTGTCATCTGGGCTGTGCCCATCTGACTGACCAAAGATTATTAGTTGCTAAATATTAAATATCATTCCTGGATGAAGGCAAAAAATAAAACTGCAAAATCTACATTTGTGAGCTCCCTTCCTCTGTGTGCCAGTGTTGAAAATACAGGGTAAACACAATATTGTCTCCAAAGGCTCTAGCTGGGGATGCAGTCAATACATAAAACTCACAAGCACAATAGCAAACCATTAAAGAACGGTAAGCAGAAAAATAAAATGGTCTTATATTTAGCTTTATATAAATTTAAAAGATCAGCAGAAAAACATCAACAGCACATATCATGATTAATACTATGTGTATCTATTTAATTTTTGACCTACAAAATGACAACCACATATGGTATTAATATGCAATTGATATATGTATCAATAATATATCAATAAATTTCTTAGTCCTCAATTTAAAAAATGGGCAAATACCATACACAGATAACTCCCAGAAAATTCCATAAATAGATAATTCAAAAAACATAAATACCAATAAATAATTGTTTAACATTATAAGAAGTCAAAGAAATGCAGTAAAATACAATTGTTTTCTCTACTACATTCAGAGATTTATACTCAAATTGTACTTGTCAGTATTTGATAGGATTTTTTTTCTGAAGCAAGTGTTGTATTATCTAAAATTGGTAGTGGGAT
>VMDR010021334.1:0-16909 GCA_007922815.1 Macrotus californicus | reverse complement strand
ATAATTCTTTATATCTAAAATTTTCTTCTTGCTTGCATGTGAGACTTTACCCTGTAACTGTCACCTTCTATAATGGGTTTCTTATTTCTCAAAGATTCCAGGATACAATTTCTCTTAAATAAGAACAAAATGAATAATAACCTTTTTAGTACAGGATTAATAGACAAAGGATGATATCATTTTTAGTTATTTTTTCTTTAATTTGAACCTTTTTGCCTTCCCAGACTTTTGAGGATAACATAAGAAAAAACAGGACTGTGATTAGTAACTGGATAAAATATGCACAATGGGAAGAGAGTCTAAAGGAGATTCAAAGGTAAAATTGCTGATCATGTAAATTTATACATAAAGTTGTCATAAGTTAACAGATCCAAAAACAGAAAAGAAAAAGTTAAAGCACAAGTAAAAGATTGTGTCTCTGTTAGTAACTTTCAAAGTTTGTTCCAGAGAGCCCTGGGGTTCCTTTGAGGAGCCTCAGTGGCACTGTGGTAGGCTAATCCTGGGGGTAGCAGAGTACGAAGATCTACAGGTAGGTCTCACCACCAGTACACTGTCTACAGCCACAAAACTGCAATTATATCTGCTTTCTCTATTTTTTTTTTTTTTTAATAAAAAAATCTTACTAAAACCAGTGGCCAATTAAAATCATGACCTGGCCCTTTCTGTTGTTCAGTCTTTCTGTACTCTCTCAGCATGCCTCTGCCCCCGCTGTGCTGCACACTTGTCGTTTCATGAACACATCTTCTCTCCTTATTGTAACACTTGGCTTTTCTCTCTACCTGGAATGAGCCTCTGGGACTTTCCTCAAGTTCCAGATTTGTTCTTAGTTCTGGAGTTAGGCTACTGCTTAGCCTTTTCCACCAGACGTTTTTATTTCTTTTCTTCTGCTTCCTTGTACAGATCTTGACTATAATATTTATTACAATGAATTGTAATTGCATGCAAGTCTATCTTTCTCTGTCTTGTTCTTAGGTTCCTGAGAACAGCATCATATCTTTTCACCTTTTTATGCCCAGAACCTAGCTCTTGGTGTACACCTGATAAAATAGCACGGCACTGCAGATGATTTGAAATAGTTGCTATGTGTGTCGTATGTACTGCTTTTAATGCCCTCCAAATCTTGCTTCTTAAGGGCTCGATCCATATACGAACGTGCTTTAGATGTGGACTATCGAAATATTACACTCTGGCTGAAATATGCAGAAATGGAAATGAAGAATCGCCAGGTCAACCATGCCCGAAATATCTGGGACCGAGCCATAACAACTCTGCCTCGAGTCAACCAGTTTTGGTAAGTTTCTGATCTAATGAAATGGTTTTCTGTAGACCAGAAGAGTGCCATATTTGTGTATTTATTTCCTTTACATAATGTAATCATACCGATGTATTGGATTTTATACATGTATGTATGTATAAGTGCTTTTGAATGTCCTGTAGTCTATTAAGTCATAACCACTGTATAATAGCTGTGTAATCAAAACTAAATTTTGATTACAATCTTTTTTTTATGCATAAGAAAGTTCTTGTTGAATTAAGCAATTTTTAAGAAAAATGGGGAGAGTCAAAATTGGGACCTGAGGCCGTTTTCATGATGATCCAAAAAAGGACTGGCTGAATAAGCCATACTGCCTTTAATTAAGCTTCTGGCAAAGATGGAGGTGTACATAGATATGCTTCACTTCCTCGCACAACCAAAAGAAAGATTACAGCCAATTAAAAAACAAAAAAACAACCAGAACTGCCAGAAAATCAAACAGTATGGTAGCCTGACAACCAAGCAGTTAAAGAAAAAGCATTCATCCTGACTGTGCCACAATACAGCGACGTGGGTTGTGCTGCCCAGGAGAATACGTAAGGTACTGCCCTGGCAAATACTTAAGGCTCCACCCCTTATAATGTTAACATGTGCACCGAGACAAAGAAAAATGGCTCAAATGAAAGAACAGATCAAAACTCCAGAAAAAGAACTAAGTGATGAGGAGATAGCCAACCTATCAAATGCAGAGTTCTAAACACTGGTTATCCGCATGCGCACAGATGATGAAGTATGGCCACAAAATAAAGGAAGAAGTGAAGGCTATACAAAGTGAAATAAAGAAAACTATACAGGGAACTAACAGTGAAGGAAAGGAAATTGGAACTCAAACCAACAATTTGGAACAAAAGGAAGAAATCAACATTCAACTGGAATAGAAAGAAGAAAAAGAATTCAAAAAAATGTGCAGAGGCCTAGGAACCTCTGGGACAACTTTAAGTGTTCCAACATCGGAATCAAGGGGGTACTGGAAGGAGAAGAGGAAGAACAAGAAATTGAAATCTTATTTGAAAAAGATAATGAAGGAAAGCTTTCCCAATCTGGCAAAGGAAACAGACTTCCATGAAGACCAGAGAAACTGGACACAAGGAAGAACACACCAAGGCACATCATCATTAAATTACCCAAGATTAAAGATAAGAAGAGAATCTTAAAAGCAGCAAGAGGAAAGGAGATACCTACAAAGGAGTTCCCACAAGACTGTCAGCTGATTTCTCAAAAGAAACCTTACAGGCAAGAAGGGGCTGTAAAGAGGTATTCCAAGTCATGAAAGGCAAGGACCTACATCCAAGATTACTCCATCCAGCAAAGCTGTCATTTAGAAAGGAAGGGCAGATAAAGTGCTTCCCAGATAAGGTCAAGTTCAAGGAGTTCATCATCACCAAGCCCTTGTTATATGAAATGTTAAAGGGACTTATCTAAGAAAAGATAAAAAATATGAACAGTAAAATGACAACAAAGACAACTATCAACAACCAAACCTAAAAAAAGCAAAAACAAAAATGAACTAAGCAAACAACTAGAAAAGGAACAAAAATCACAGAAAAGGAGATCACATGAAGGGTTATAAGCAGGTACAGGGAGAAGGAAGAATGGGGGAAAAGGTACAGGGAATAAGCATAATCAGTAGATACAAAATAGACAGGAAGAGGTTAAGAATAGTGTAGGAAATGGAGAAGCCAAAGAAATTATATATACAACTCATGGACATGAACTAAGGGGGGAATACTGGAGGGAAGAGGGGTGCAGGGCAGAGGGGGATAAAAGGGATAAAAAAATGGAACTATAATAGCATAATCAATAAAATATACTAAAAATAAGAAAAATATCTTTTTCTAGTGATTCATCCTTTACAGACTTATGTTTTAATAAGAAAACATGTTTGATTTAACATGTTTGATTTAGGGAAGATAATGTCTTAAATCTTCATATTTAACAGAATTAGAAATCACCAAAGAACATTTTCTTCCCTGAGTCATTTTTTAAAATAATTTTTTATTATTCAATTACAGTTGACATAAAATATTACATTAGTTTCAGGTATGCACCCCAGAAATTAGGCCTTTATGTAACTTATGAAGTGATCACCCCGCTAAATCTAGTATCCACCTGGCACCATACAAGGTTATTACAACTTTATTGACTGTACCTCCTATACTGTACTTCTCCCTACCATTTTGTAACTATCAATATGTACTTTTTAATCCCTTCTCCTCTTACACCCAGGCCCCCAACTTCCCTGTCCTCTGGTAACTGTCAGAATGTTCTCTGTATCTATGAGTCTGTTTGTATTTTGTTTGTTTGTTTATTTTGTTCTTTAGATTTTGCCTATAAGCAAAATTACCTAGTATTTGCTTTTTTCCATCCAACTTATTTTACTCTGCACAAGACCCTTTAGGTTCATCCATGTTGCAGATGGCAAGCTTTCATTCTTTCTTACAACTGAGTAATATTCCACTGTATGCTTACCACATCTTTATCCACTCATCTGCTGATAGACACTTAGGTGCTTCCATATCTTGACCATTGTAAATAATGCTGCAATGAACATATGGATTCATGTCTTTTCGAATTAGTGTTTTTGGTTTCTTCAGACAAATACCTAGAAGTGGAATTCCTAGGACTTTGCCTCTTGTTATAGAGTCTTTGTTTTAAAATCTATTTTGTCTGGTTTAAGTATTGCTACTCCAGCTTGTCTTTTTATGTTTCCATTTTTAAGAAACATCTTTTTCCATCCCCTTACTTTTAGTCTGTGTGTGTCTTTTGATTTGAAAAGAGCCTGTTGTAGAGAGCATATGTATGGGTCTTGTTTCCTTATGTATTTAGCCACCTAAGTCATTTTGACAGTAACAGATATTTTTGGATGATTTTGTTAAAGGTACAAATACACGTACATGGAGGAGATGCTGGGAAACATTGCTGGTGCCCGGCAGGTGTTCGAGCGCTGGATGGAGTGGCAGCCCGAGGAGCAAGCCTGGCACTCCTACATCAACTTTGAGCTGCGATACAAAGAGGTGGATCGGGCCCGCACCATTTATGAACGATATATCCTTTGGATGAAGTCGAGTGATGCCATTATTGGCCCGAGTTCTGCTCCTCCCATGGAGATGCAGTCATTGTCAGGATACATCATTAATGTTGGCCTAGAAGTCAGGAATGCAAATTTCATAGATGATAGAACTGAGGCTTCTATCAAATTTCAGATGATAGAACTGAGGCTTAGAGAAGTTAAGTGACTTGTCTAGATCACATTACTAGTAACCAGGGTCTCCAAAGTCCTATTTGTACCACTACTAAAATACTGAATAAGTGCTAGAGGAAGACACAGCTGCTCATGAAGGTCACAGATTAGTAGTTCTCCATCTTTGTACATGGTTTATCACCCCTATAGTTGTAGCCTGTATTGTTGTGGTTTTTAGTGTTGGTTTTTTAAGCCACATTTTTTAAATTTAATCTTCATTTTATTTTATTTTTCCCATTACCATTTAGTCCCCTTATAACCCTTTCCCCCTAGCAATCACCACAGTGTTTTCCATGAGTCCTTTCTCCTTTTTTGCTCAATCCCTCCACCCTCTAATCCCCCGCCAACTAGCTGTCATCTGCTCTCCATCTATGAGTCTGTGTCTGTTTTGCTTGTTTGTTCAGTTTGTTCATTAGATTCCACATAAGATTGAAATCACATGGTATTTGTCTTTCTCTGATTGGCTTATTTTACTTAGCATAAATTTTTCCAGGTCCATCCATCCATCCATGTTATTGCAAAGGGTAAAATGTTCTTTTTTATGGCCAAGTAGAATTCCATTGTGTAAATGTCCCATAGTTGTTTTACCCACTCATCTACTGATGGACACTTGGGCTGCTTCCATATCTTGGTAATTGTAAATAGCACTGCAATGAACATAGGAGTACTTATGTTCTTTCAAATTAGTGTTTTGGGTTCCTTCGGATATATTTCCAGAAGTGGAAAAGCAGATCCATTTTGAATTTTTTAAAGTATCTCTCCACTGCTTTCCACAGTGGCTGCACCAGTCACAATGTCTTGCTGTTATTTCTTTAATTCCCCTGCACTTGTACTTGTGCATCCTGATGTTAAGAACTGGATCAAGTATGCCCGCTTTGAAGAAAAACATGCTTATTTTGCCCATGCACGTAAAGTGTATGAGAGAGCTGTCGAATTCTTTGGAGATGAACATATGGATGAACACCTTTATGTTGCCTTTGCCAAATTTGAAGAAAATCAGAAAGAAGTAAGTAAACTTCACTCAGTTACATTGCAAAACAGTTTAGAAAAGATTACTTCTTGGGTACATCAAGTTCATTTCCATTTTCTTATCATTGGCAAAATGTTTTCAAAGTACAAAAACATCATTTCTCAAAGAAAACAGCATACATTTGTTGCAGATTGGGAGCTGAGTGATTATAGATTGTATCACAACTATTTTAATTTTTTGTGCTTTGCTTGAAAAGTAACCCTTTATATCTGGAGTGAGAATATTATCTATAAACTAAGTCACTACATATTCTGATTAAAGGGCTTTACAGATAATAAACCTGGGAAACAAAAAGCCCAAAGTCCTCAGAACAGGGAATAGAATTTGAAATGAAAACATACTGTCCCATAGGTCAGTTCTTGTCTTCTATAGTATATGTGGAAAATAATCCCTTAAGGTAGCTCAAATAATGCAGAATTGAGAGAAGTAGGCTAAGGTCTGAAAGCAGGGTCTTGCACAGGTCATAGGGAGTTCAGATTCTATTCTAAGGGCCGTGGAAAGTATTGAAGTGACTTAGCAGGAGAAAATTGGTAGAATATAATTTATATTATAAGGAGAGCCTGTAGCTAATTTATGGAGATTGTATTAGGCGGAGGGTAGCAAAAGTGGAAGAGAGGAGACTTTTGAAAGGGCACAGGGAAGAAGTGGAGGTAGGTTGGCTGGGGGACAGGGAGGAGTGAAGGGCTGTGTTGAAGGCTTAGAAGTGGCAGGGCTTGATGAAGCAGTGAGTGTGGGGAGTGAAAGGAGAGGGATCAGGGAGGGCTCCAGGGAATTTTAGCTTGAGCAAGCGTGTGACAGTAGGTATCGTTTAATCGAGTTTGGGAAGACAGCTCTAACCAGTGTGGCTCAGTTGGTTGGGCTTTGTCCCACGAGGTAAAAAGGTCACCAGTTTGATTCCCAGTCAGGACACATGCCTGGATTGCAAGTTCAGTCCCCAGTTGGGGCGCATGTGAGAGGTGACTAATCAGTGTTTCTCTCCTTCTCTTTTTCCCTTTGTCCTCCTCTCTCTAAAAATAAATTATATATATATCTATATATATATAATTTTTTTGAAAAAAAGATGAGGAAGACTGGGAAAGACTTGAGTTTGGTGGGGAGAAACAGGAGCTCGGTTTGGGGCCTTTTAGTCTGTGATACACAGACATCCATCTAGCAGTGTCGGGTAGACAGCGTTAACTGTGGCGCTCAACAGAGTGTCAGTCTTTCCTGACTGAAATACCTCATCAAAAGGAAGAAGAAGAATTTCATTTTGGACATTTTGAGACTGCAAAATCTAACTTACAAGTAACATTTTTTGTCATAACTACTTTTGTAGTCATGACTAGAATGAAAACGTCGTATATGGCAGATAAAATCATCCTGTCTGCTTTTAGTTTGAAAGGGTACGAGTGATCTACAAGTATGCCCTGGATAGAATTTCAAAACAAGAAGCCCAAGAACTCTTTAAAAATTATACCATCTTTGAGAAGAAGTTTGGCGATAGGCGGGGTATTGAAGACATCATTGTGAGCAAACGGAGGTTCCAGTACGAAGAAGAAGTGAAGGTGAGTGCTGGTGTACATGCTTCATTCTACAGGTAAGATTTGCCAGCCAATACTAGCTGCAGTAAAGTGCACACTAGCGAGTTAGGGCTACCAGTGATTAATTACACTCTTGATAATATGGAGGAACAGGTGGAAGAGTTAGGGATTGTTAAAAAAAAAAAAAACAGTTTTTATACATTACCTTTTATTAATTCAGTTAATGAAAGATGTGTTGTAGACATGGTTCTGTTCTCATTTCTTTACCTGTAATGTACTGTCTTGATTTGAATTTAAAGATGGTAGCATTTTCAAGATATCCACAAAATGACTTAACCTCTAGTGTTAAATGAGGTCAGCAAGATATTTTCAAGATAAATTATCATTAATGTTAGGTTTCTCAGTTGTGAGCATGGTTTAATTCTATTGTAATTTTAAATCTAGATGTAATGACATATAATCATATATGTAAAAAACACGTTTATCAAATTAGGCATCTAATTATTGAATAATTATCTTGGGAGTGGTTATGCAGGGGCCTTGCTGTGGGACACCTGGCTGATAATCTGTGCTCTGTGCAGTCCCCACCTCCTTTCTGTGGTGGTGCGTTCCACTGTCTTCATTACCCACCGTCAACCATGGTCCAAAGATACTAAGTGGAAAATTCCAGAAATAATTGACAAGTTTTAAAGTGCTCACTCTTCTGCATAGCGTGTTGAAATCTCAAGCCATCCCACTGTATTCTGCCTGGAATATGAATAATCCCTTTGTTCAGCATCTCCACACTGCACACTGCCCACCTGTTAGTCACTTAGTAGCCGTCTTGGTTATCAGATCAACTATCACAGTATCATAGTGCTTGTGTTCGAATAACCTTTGTTTTACTTAATAATTGCCCTGAGTGCAAGAGTACTTTTAAGTTTCATCATAGATCTGTGTAGGAAAAAAACAGAGTGTGTGTATGTACGTGTGTTCATACACAGACATACATGTATGTGTGTGTATCAGTACTATCTTATGGTTTTGAGCATCCACTGGGGGTCCTGGGTCATGTCCCCCACAGATAAGGAGGACTACTATATTCCTTATTCTATTTATAAAATCTCAGGAATGATATTTTTTTTAGTGTGACAGCATGTAAAATCTAGAGAAAACGTTGCTAAAATATAGAAAGTCAGTCTGGTGCCTTCTTTCATCTCACATAGTCCAGTAAGTGTAGCTCTTGCTTTTGTTTATATTTATTAAATGTATTGTCTTCGTAGGCTAATCCACACAATTATGATGCATGGTTTGATTACTTGCGCTTAGTGGAAAGTGATGCAGAAGCAGACACTGTACGAGAAGTCTATGAAAGAGCTATTGCCAATGTCCCACCCATTCAGGAGAAGAGACATTGGAAGCGCTACATCTACCTTTGGATCAACTATGCACTCTATGAAGAACTGGAAGCAAAGGTAAAAAAGTGGAATTACTTGTCAATTATTAATGATTTCCTCACCCCTGTGCTTAAAGCTCGCTGTTGTGGGTAGTAACTGATATTTATAATCCTTGAAACAGGAATTGAGCTTTAGATTCTTACAGGCTTCCGTTTCAGTTATATAGTTAATATATTCTCTCTATAACACTTTAAACTCTGCTGTGAGCTCAGGTGAGGTATTTTTTGTTCTGTCGTATTTTGTTTTTTAAACCTTGAGGCACAAGATTTTCACTTGGAATTTGAAAGGGAACAATGAACCAGCCATTAGTTTAATTGTACATAGTTTCCTGGGTTTTCTCATAAATAGGGATACTGGCAAGATTGCACATCCTTGCTTTTACTAAAGATCAAGTGGGATTTTCAGAAATTGGTGATATATTAGTTAAAAGACAAAGATTAACTTTCTGCTGTTAATCTGAGATCACACAGCATTTTTGTTTCTTTCTGCTATCAGGCAGAAAAGCCTTTCAACAGAGAAGTTGTATTGGCTATCGATGGCTGTATTGTTGGTGGTTCTCAAACCGGAGTTTGATGGCCAGAGGTGGTTCATACTTTTGACTATAAATGGAATCAAGATTTGAAAATATCATGTTTTTTACTAGTATTAGTAAAATAAGTAACTAATAAAGTTATCATCAGCAATAGACTTTAATATTTTGTGAAAATTTCTTATCCTAATATAGGATCCTGAGAGGACAAGACAGGTGTACCAAGCCTCTTTGGAACTAATTCCTCATAAAAAGGTACATTTGCTTTAACTGTTCTGTTCCAGAAGTCAAAACCCAGCTTCTGTCACTTGTGAAATAATTCAGTGAAATAATATTTATTGATTGACTATTTCCTAGTGGTAGGCGCCATGGAAAACATAAGTAAAAGTCAGATATGCTCTTTGCCTCTGAAAGTAGCTTATAGTCTAGTTGAGAGGACAACCTAATACAAATGAATAATGCAGTAGAAATTCAGAGGAGGATGGGTAATTGGAATAGACTGAGTGGATGGAGAAGATGCACATCCAAAGAGTACATTGCATATGAGAAACAATGAACAAGTTTTGTTGGCAGCTGAGTGGATATATGCATGCAACAGTGAATACGTGTGTATTCTGGAGATGGTTGAGATGTTATCTCTGCCATATTTCTCAGCACAAAAAACAAACAGAGATGGTGAATGAGTTACTGTCGAGAGTAGAGGTGGTGTGTACTCCCGACTCACAAGCATACCCAGGGTTATGTAATACTATATAGTATCTAGATTAATGTTTTGGCTTTTGTTTGTTTTGTAATTTGTGAAAGAAATACTATCATCCTTGCTTTTAAAAAGAAAATGCGGAGGTGGAGGGGGAAAAATGCATCTGTCTAGCTCAAAAGTTTTAGGGAACTCTAATTGCCTATGGCCTTTTGTTAATTTAAATTTAACTTAATTAAATTTAATTTAAATGGGTCTCTTAAGTTAGATGTTATTGTGCTTTTGTTTTCCAGTTCACGTTTGCCAAAATGTGGTTACTATATGCACAATTTGAAATAAGACAGAAGAATTTACCATTTGCCAGAAGAGCATTGGTAAGCAAAGAAAGGATCAAGATGCATCAATAAGTTCTGTGAGAAGGAAATTAAAGTCTTAGTGCTTACAAGGAGTGCAGGTCCTAATAACAAAGCAACAGAAATATGCCTTTAAACACTGAGACGTGTTAGAAAACCCATGGCCTTTGAAGAAAGATTGGGTAATAATGCTTAATTATTCTACAGGATCCAGCAAATGTAAGGCCTGGTTAAGTGTGGATGGTAGGGTAATAATATGGGTGTAAGTACTTAGTTTTATTTTGAACATTTCACCTAAAATGTCATATAGTGTGCTTGAATGTAATATTATGTTACAGAATTACATACTTATGAGTTTGCAATAAAAGATTTTGTAATAAAAAGGGATGTTACTTGTGCCAGACCCCGTATTTTTAACATTGGAAACTTTCTAGCTACCAGTTACCAGATCATTCCTCACACTAAAAAGATCTGCTCTTAGATCTGATCTTTACTAGCTTGATCCTGTACAAAATTTTTGTTGTATTAAATGCACTTCCCTCTTTAACAGTTGTTCTAAAATTTCTTAATAGGATCAGAGACTGTGATGAAATAGTTGTCCTCTGATAAGGTGCTCTTACCCTGGCTGTGGGCAGCAAAGCAGGGTTCATTCTTTACCATTTTACTTCTAGGAGACTTTATACCTCTGACATTTATATTCCCTAAGAGATCCTAAGAAACTAAATAAAATCCAAAATAGCTGTCAATATAATTCTCGAACACTCTCCAGCTGAACAAATACCAGTGGCCACAGGCCCTCTTGACAGCTGAGTGGATTAGAGGGTTTCCTTTGGTCTTTTGTCAAAAACTGTCATGAACAGTGTTATCACAAAGGAAAGGGTGGCTTGCCATGTTGACTCTCCAAAGTTCTTGCTCAGCAGAGAACAATTTCTGGTTGACGATGTCTATGCATAAGTTGAACCCACTAATGTGTCACAGCAGTTGGTCATTTTCTTTTCTAGGGAACTTCCATAGGCAAATGTCCAAAGAACAAGTTATTTAAAGGTTACATAGAATTGGAGCTACAGCTTCGAGAATTTGACAGATGCCGGAAGCTTTATGAAAAGTTCCTGGAATTTGGGCCTGAAAATTGTACCTCTTGGATTAAATTTGCAGAATTAGAGACAATCCTTGGCGATACTGAGAGAGCCCGTGCAATCTATGAGTTAGCCATCAGCCAGCCACGCTTAGACATGCCAGAGGTGAGGATTTTGAGTTGAATATAATTTAGTTTTAGAACACTTCTCTTATATTACTTAAGATGACCATCTAAATGTGCATTTGAGAGCATAGAGATCTAACTTCCAGTCTTTTCTACTCAGATGAGGACTTTTCTGTTTTGGAGATAGAAAAGCAGGGGAAGCAGCCCTCTAATTGGATACTAGACACAGCAATGCTGCATTGTGACACCAGGCTGAACTGGAATGTAATGAGTGGGTGACTGGCTCTGTTCTTCTCTCAAACACAAAGCTTAAAGGGGGTGAGATAGTCAAAGCAACAGACAGCAGGCAACCCCATCCAGAGATCAACAGAGATGGAATTGAGATTACCCACCCCTGGATTCTCCTGACACAGTTTTTTCTGGATTGGGCAAGCGAAAATGGCTCTAAGCAAACCAGGATGTTCCTGAAATTACAACTGCTACTGTCCTGGGGGTCCTGCCTTTGCGGGACCCAAAGTCATTGCTTCAGTATTCAAGCTTGAGCCACAAGGTGGCGCCAAACCATAGCTGGGACTGATTTGAATCTACCAGGAACCACCGAGATCACTCAGCCATTTCGTTGATCTTGCACTATTACCTTTCATTAATGGTTCCCTGGGCCCCACTGACTGCATTAGGGAAGGGCTCTTTATATTACTAGGTCCATCTGTTGGCCTCAGCTCCTCCACAGACCAGGCCACATGTTGCTCATCCTTGTGCTCTTGACAGCAGGTGAGACAACTGTTCACTGAATGCTTTTCGAGTTGTACTCGAGACAAATCCAGAACTTACAGTGGAGGTAAAAATAGTATATACTGGCTAATCTCGGCCTGTTTTCTCCCTGCAAGTTCGGTTGTATGTGGTATGATTATGACAGTGCCTAGGAGACTTGGCAAGTTTCTCAGCTCTTTTTGTTAAGTCCAGCTTTCGAAAAAATGCCAAAGGAGAATCCAAAAATGAATCCAAGGCCACCACACTTGTGGCAGCTTGTAAATGCTATTTATTTTATCCACATGCCATCTGTTCTTTCATTGTTCACCAAAGTCCTATGTTCTTGGATTTCCTAGGCTGAAGTAGTAGTTAAACTGTGCTTTGGATAGGGACATGTTGCTTTTTAAATATCAAGGCTGACCCATTAAGTTATCCTTCTTAGGTGCTCTGGAAATCATATATTGATTTTGAAATTGAGCAGGAAGAAACTGAAAGAACACGCAATCTTTATCGACGATTGCTTCAACGGACACAACATGTCAAGGTATCCTGTGCTTTACAGATTATCTTTGATTTTGCTTGAGTCAGCAGTCCTGAAGAAATATTGTATTTCTGTATTTTAAATGTTTTAAAAAAATATTTAGTGATTCCCTTTCTTTTAAAGAGAACCTGTTGTGAGTCTCAGAGGACTTTGGGATATTAAGCTTATACCAGATCAGTATTTATACTGCATGTGAATATATTGGGCATCATAGGTTTGAATAAAAGTTAAACTCTTCTCATGATTCGAAAACTACTCCAGACACCTAACTGGATGTAGAAGCAGACTGCTTCAACATTAATACATTGAAGCCTATAGTAAATGTTATATTCTTTGGAATACAAGAAATTAGCACATTAATATGTTCAGATGTTATTAACAAGAAATTAGCGTTACTACTATTACATTTTTGCATTGAGTGACAAGGCTAATTTGGTTCTATAATAATTTTTTTAAAGGTATGGATCAGTTTTGCTCAGTTTGAGTTGTCTTCAGGGAAAGAAGGAAGTTTGGCTAAATGCAGACAAATTTATGAAGAGGCTAACAAAACCATGCGTAACTGTGAAGAAAAAGAAGAGAGACTTATGCTGCTAGAATCTTGGCGAAGATTTGAAGATGAATTTGGAACTGTGTCAGATAAGGAGAGAGTAGACAAACTCATGCCAGAGAAAGTCAAGAAGAGAAGAAAGGTCCAGGCTGATGACGGGGTAAGAACTGAGTCCCTGGAACTGGTCATCTCTTGTCAAATGAGCAGAAATGCATCTGACTTAGAATTTGTACTTTTAAATGGCATGTGTACAATCTGAGAATGGAAGCAGATAGCCTGGCGTAGGAGACAGTTACAGTATGGTCCACCCAGGGTGGAGAGGGGGAGACGGTTAGAAAAGGCTTCTTCATTGATTCTGGGAACTACATGAAGTGTGGTATTTTGGGAGCATTACACAGGGAGTCGGGATGGAGGAAAATGAAAATCAACTTTTAGTTAATTCAGAGGCTTTGTAGGCTGTAAGAAAGCTCTTATGCACAAAATGACATAACCGTCATTGGCACCTCCTGAAGGCAGACTCGGGGGCTTGGACTGCAGGAGCACCAGTTGGGAGGCTGTTTAAGTAAAACATGTGATGATGGCAGCTGGAACTAGAGTGACCTTTAGAAAGTGAAAATAGTGACCCACTGGAGGTAGAGATGTTAGGGTACGGATTCAGAATAATTATGCAGGTACATGGCTTTCACTATTGGGTAAATATTAAGTAAATCTTTAAAATATTTAAATCTTAGACTGCAAGATGTGCTGAGATTTTTAGTTTTTTTTCCCACCAGGATTTTCTCTCACTGAGCCACACTTGCAGCAACACTAAGCCAACAGCTACTTATACACTTCCAGTCTTCAGGTCTCTTGCCCTTGTTCTCTCTGTAGTAGACTTTGATGCTGTTTTGTTAAATGAACATAAGTTGAATTTGAACTCTTAGTTTCCCAGTGAACATTCTCAACTTTTAACTAACTGAAAGGTATTTCAGCAACATGTTTGCTTGCCTTTTAATTGTTTTACTTTTCCATAGTCTGATGCAGGCTGGGAAGAATACTATGATTACATCTTTCCAGAAGATGCTGCCAACCAGCCGAACCTCAAACTCCTGGCCATGGCCAAACTTTGGAAGAAACAGCAACAGGAAAAGGAGGCTGCCGAGCAAGACCCAGATAAGGACATGGATGAGAGTGAATCTTGATCTTCTTGTTCATATTGGTGGTTTTATTTTTATAAATTAATAGTTTGGAAGTCTTGTGACTCCTGTAAGTTTTTTTATATTTCATCAGTAATGAACTGATTGAAACCTTTGGCAGCTATTTTGAATTATTTTTAAAATGCTCTTGGGCTAGTTAGGGGTGGGAGGTGGTGAGTGAAAGAATTTTTTTAACTGCTAGATTTTTTTGACTGAATCCAAACATTTTTTGTCTACACAATACATTAGGAAATCTAAGTAAGGTAATGTTTTGCATCTACTTTAGGTGGAAATGCAGGCTTTTGGAAGAATTTTTTTCTAGAAGTTTTCAAGTTACATTCTGCAGGAACTTTTAAGGTGTAGTTTTCTCATGACTACCTTTTTCATAAAGATTTTCTGCATTCATCTGAAACCTTTTTCTTTCATGTGTTCAGTTACATTAACTTGAGTTCCAGTCCCAGCTCCACTTAGTGATAAATAATTCAACATTTATTTTAAGTTTCTTCACTCATAAAATGAGAGCTAATACTCTGCCAACTCATTTGCAGATTAAATTAGATGACAGCTAGACCTAATGCATTAGTAAGTGCTCAATAAAATGCCCATTCCTGTCTATGGCCATAGCACCCTGAACACGCCTGATCTCATCTAAAATGTTCATTCCTTACAAAATTGAATGTGCTTGGATTAATTTAACTTCTAAAATTCCTACTTTTGTGGCCATTTATACTAACTGCTTTTCAAAACATTAGTTTGAAAATAATTTAGAGTGACTATATTTCTGAACAAGGTCTTTTTTACCAAGAACATATTAGTCAAATTTCAGTTATGCCCCAATTAGTTTCCTAGACTGAATTCTGTAGTGGCTTGTTAAAAAATAGCAGTATGTCTGCCATGAACATGATGACCCACACTCAAGTTTGGGAAACCCTAGATTAAGGGTTAATGAAGCCTTACTAGTGAAATCCCTTACTGGCTTCTCAGTCTTTGATGTACTATTATACATATGAATTCTAATAACAATGCTGGCATGTTCCCCAAACTTACTGGGCAAGGGAGTCATTTCTCCCTAGTGTACCAATAAATATCTCCTACCATCCTATAGTAGAAAATGTCTGCCCATAACACCTGACACGTTAAACTTACCCCTGCTTTAGGACATGTGAAAAACACCCAAGATAACTAAACTATTTGCTAAATATAACTTAAATAGCACAAGAATAGTGTATTTGATGACCCATTACATCCTAAAGCAAAAAATATTTGCCTTAATTCAATGACCTGCAATTGTTTACTTTAATCTGGCCTATATTTCTCAAGCCTATCTTGTCTTCTGTTCACTGCCCAAGCTACTGTGAACTAGGGCTGGGTATCTTCAAGACTGTTTTTTACCTATGAGGACAATTAGCATATTTATTATCTGTAAATTTAATTGGGAAAATTTATTATTAAATTTGCAAATATATTACTCACCCACAGGAATAAAAGCTAGTCAATATGTTACTAAATTTTATCTTGAAAATAAGGTAGTTTTTGAGGGCAGAACAAAATAGGACTGTTACGATAAAAGGGAAACCTGTTTTCAGCCTCACTGATTTAGTCATTGGACCAGTATCAGCAGTTGGGGTGTCAGGTTCTGACTGTTGAGGAGTAGGGTCTGCCAAATCAGTGAAGAGGAACATTTGTGATTTTAACATCCTTTAGCAAACTGCAGAGTCAAAGGGTGAGATGAAAACAGGTCAAAATGCTAATAAGAATGACAACTCAGAGTCTAGCTAAAATTCTGTTTATGTTGCTTGTATGTGTAAGAAAAGATAATTAGTGATCACGTTTTCAATGCAGACTCTTAACACTTTCTGCGATGTGCCATTAAGAAAAAATGCATGAAGGAAAAAGTTTTTCGTTCGTGGTAGAACATAAAGAATTCATTTCTTTATCATCTTCAACTCTACCAAAATAAGTTCTTTCAAAAGTAAAAGCTCTTTAATAATCATTCTATGCGTTTTTCTTTAGCTACTTCTTTCACTTGATATTTTCAGATTATTACAGGTGATAAAAATTACACATGAGAATATGTGGTTGGCCTATGACCTAATTACATCGCCTTTAGGAATTAGGTTCTTTTTCCCCTTTAAATAAATTGCAGCATCTTTTTATATTTTGAAAGGCAGGATTTAAGGAAAGTATTTACGAGACAAAACAAAGAAAGAATCCGTGACTAAGAGTGTGAAAACAAGTAACTGGGAAGAATTTATTTTGCATTAAGAAGGAAGCTTAAGTATGCCAGACAGGGAGTGTTTGAAGTATGCATGTTAAAAATGGAAACAACTGTACTTCAACAACAATAAAAAAATGTTTTATATATAAACCAAAAACTTAATGGAGAAACAATACATCCTAAATGATGCTTTCTTAATCCTAATTTAGTTTTACAAACTTCCAGGAAACATTTATAGCATCAATAGTGCATTTTATTATACATCTTAAATTTAGCATTTCATATATGCTTTTAAAGCTTCAGTCAATAGGTCAATACACAATAAAAAATATATATATGTGCAGCAGTGGTTCTGA
>VMDR010021333.1:0-16904 GCA_007922815.1 Macrotus californicus | reverse complement strand
GACTTCCTATCAACCGAAGTCAGACTTGCCATAGATTTTTGGTAGATAACTTCTATCAAATTAAGAAAGTTCCCTTCTAACCCTGGTACAGTGAGAGTATTAGCTATGGTACTGAATTTTATCTAATGCTTTTGGGAGGGGGACATCATCTGTAGAAATGACTGTATGCTTATTTCCTTTAACACATTAATGTGGTATATTTTGTTAGTTTTTTTAAGGTTTAACAAATATTTTTCAATCAAAATTAACTAATTTACTAAAGGGGAAGGAATAAAATGCATATATCTATGTAGGTTTAAAAAATGTTAAGGATTTGACCAAGGGTTGTAGAAGCAGATCTTTGCTCATTGAAACTCATACCTAATTCTACCGTTCTCAACCCGTCTTTTGTAAGAGCTTTTTTAAAAAATTTTTTGAAACATTTATATGGTAACAATTGTCTTTGAAATTAATCAGTTCACAGAGTGTTTCCCATACACATTCACACACAATTACTACTATAAGTAAGATATTCATAATTTCTCCGGTTTTGATCTCAACGTGTAATTTGTTCTAGATGCAGGTTCTAGTACAGGTTTTCTAATTCACTCTGTGGCCATAGACAGCGCATTTTAGATCTCTGCCTTTACCCACATCTAACAGGGATAATAAATAATACCTTTTTAAACCTACTTTAGAGGGAAGTAGACATAGGATTTATGTGAAAACATTTTGCTTAAGTTGCTAAACAAACATAAGGTAAAATATGCAACATTTCTAATATTTGATTTTCTTTTTGTATTTTAACCAAATAAAGATTACATATTTTCAAACTACAAAATTCAGTAGTTATACAGGGTGAATTAATAGTAAAGCTGGCCATAATAGTAAACCCATTCACCCGTGCTCTCATTTAATTATATTAAAAAATAATATTTACATAAAATAGGTTAAACTTTGTGAAAATATTCCTATTTATTCTATCCCAGGAGTTCTTGCCCATTTCAGTGGATTGTCTGGCTCTGGCCAAGGCATCAGGCACTTGAACAGTCATTTTTTCCATGGCCTGTGTCAGATTTGGCAGCCCAGCCACAGGGTCTGTGAGCCGGACGCCAGATCAAGCATGTCTCCTCATCAGAGATTGCTTCTCATTTCTCATATACGTGCTTTTCAAAGATGAGGTGACAGAGCAAGCCAAGGTTCCCTCACATGCACCCAAGCCAGCAATATCTAGATCATTTTCAACCACAACATCTAGCAGAGAGTCACCGACTTTTCCTTTGGTTGTTAATGTTTCACCCTCACGGTTTAAGAAGTGGACTATTTTATCTTCCGAGCTGCTCTGCGTCCATGCTGACACTCTCAGTGTCCAGATCGCCACTTCAGCGCTCCCTCCGGGCCTGGGGGACGTCCAGCGTGGGCTCTGGTGAGGAGCAGCCACTCACGGGCCACAGAGGAGGTGTGCAGAAGTCAGGCGCCGCAGGCTGCACAGTAGTGTCCGCGGGAAGCTCCCGGTTGCAGGCGGACCTCCCTAAGGGACCTGCAGGCAGGGGTGCCAGAGAGGCCGTGCTCTGTGCTGTGTGTTGAGGCCATAAGAGCTTTTTTCCACTAAGTTTGTCACCTCAGATGCATATATTCTAGAGAAGATGGTAAACAGTAAAATGATGAGGAAGCACGGTGGGTTACATAGTAAGGAAAAATAATAGAATGTTAAATAGGATAAATAATGTTTGTTGCATAGTTTCAACACTGATGGAAGGACACATTGGTTGTGAAAGCTAGTATTGCAGTAATCCAGTGAAGAAAATTTATCTGTAGGATTAAAGGAAAGACAAATGTGTTACTTACTATATGTTTATTTTCCTTTATTTACTTTTTAAAAATTAACCTAGAAACGATATGTACTTATTTGGTATGTGTCCTGCCAGCCTTTTTTCAGTACACAAGAACAGTTTTCCCTCTTTTTATTACTTATTAAATTTATTGGGGTGACATTGGTTAATAGGGTCTATAGGTTTCAAGTGCACATGACTATAATAAATTATCTGTATATTGTGTACCCACCACCCATAGTCAGATCATCTTCCATCTTTATATATTTGGCCCCCTTTACCCTCTACCTCCCTCCTACCTCCTTCTCTCTGTATGATTAACCACCATACATTTTCAATAGAATATAATGTATACATTTTTAAGGAATCTTCATCCATGGATATGTTGTTGATCGATTTTAGGGAGAGAGAGAAATATCAATGTGAGAGAGAAACATCAATTGGTTACCTCCCATAGCCTCCCCGATGGGGGATTGAACCTGCAGCCTTTTGGTGCAGGGTATATGCTCCAACCAACTGAGCCACCCTGCCAGGGCAATGTATACGTTTTAAAAACTACTTTGGATTTGAATAAAATATCCAGAATGCTAATCCAATTTTACCATCCTCTCCTTTTTTAAGTATTTGAAATTGTGGAGGTGTTTCTAAAGTTAATTTGGATGGAATTTTAGCACTGAGTATTGATTCCTCTTAAATCTTCCTAGAGAAGTGCTCATGGATGTACATGAACACATACATAGGCCATTCATTAGGATATTTTTTGTGCTAGTAAAAAAACAAAACCAATGTAACTATTCATTGTTAGGGATTTGAATTACTGGATACATCCATGCAATGAGATACCCTGCAGCTGTGAAGAATGATGGTACAGTTCCATATTAGTACATACAGATTGACCTACAAGTTACATAATGAGAAAAAAGGAATCAAAGCCCAGAATAGTGTTTCTGATGTTTTATCATTTGTGTTCTTTCTTCACTGAGGGAAAGGGTCTGTATATTTACCTAATTATTGTGCACCAGTACTGTAGAATAAAATGAAGCCATTATAAAGAATGTTATGACATGGAGGGATCTCTAAGACATATCATTAATTTAAAAAATCAAAATTAAATAAGCCATAGAACATTGATCTCAGGTAAAAAGAAGTTGTGTGTACATTTTATCTCTGCAAGTGCCCACCAGAAGAACACGGTATATCCGTGCACACTTACCTACCAGCAATAGTTCCTTGGAGACTGGGGGGCGTCTTTATTCTGTATATATTATTTGAATTTATAATAAGGGAAAGAAAATATGTTCTCACTATAAAAAATGAAGATTTAAAAATAAAAAGGAGAAAATAGCAAGTATCTACAGTAGCTTCACCACCCACACACATCCTTAGATAACTGCTATTAAAGCCTTGATAAATATTCTTCTAGATTTAAGGGATATTTTGTGAAGGACATACAGTCCTAAACCAAATAGAGGGAGAGAAAACACCACATAAAAAGTTTACACTTAGCTTAGCAGACAGTGGGCATGTTTTTTTAAGAAGGAAAATAATATAACATGTAGCTTATTATCTATCTTGGTTTTACTTTTCATTATATCCCTACTGTCTTCATAGCATATAATAGCAGTCAGTAAGTATGCATTTAAGAAATATGTGAAAGTGATCTACCAGGCATTTGTGAAGTTCTTCCAGTTCTAAAACCCAAGGTTAAGAAATCATGCTGACTGACTATTAGAAAACTTCAACTGTAGCTAGATAACATTGGGCAGATGCTCCTGTTAGTACCTATAGCTTTCATTAGTACTAGTCACATTTAACACTGCTGTCTTCTCAAATCTGTACAAGACAGGGAAAGCTCTCATTAGAATAGATAAACACTCTGGAGTGGCATAGAAAGCTTTGTTTAAGAAATAATATCTAATCTCTTCATTTGCTATGGAGCTCAGGCTTCCTTTGTCCTTTTGTAGGCCTTGTCTCACACCCAGAACACTTCTCTGTACATGTAGTAGAGGATGCAGTGGTTCACTTGCCGTGGTGAAAGAGAGATTGTGAGAACTGTAGTGTTCAGCTTTTCTGTTCTGTTCTTGCACTTGTCTTGCAGTCAAACAGAGATCACATTGAAACTCCTTAATTGGAAAATATTTTTATATGTATGTAAGTATACATAAAGGGTCATTTTAACTCTGTAATTAGTTCATTATCATGGAGCCTGATACTGTTTCTGAATTTTTTAAGGAAACATTAATTTGTACTATTTGTGTTTTTCTTCTTAGTTTCTGCCACTGCCTTCTACAAAGCACAACCTGTAATTCAGTTCATGTGTGAAGTTCTTGACATTCACAACATTGATGAGCAGCCAAGACCTCTGACTGATTCTCATCGGGTGAAATTCACCAAAGAGATAAAAGGTGAATTAGCGTTTGGAACAATTTAATTATAAAATGTATGGATAGAACAAACTTTTATTGAAAAACTTTTAATTAAAATCTAGTCATGTAGCATTACCAGTGAAATAAAAATCAATTATAAAATGTTGCATTAAGTTTGTTGCCATAACATCTCAGGCAGTGTTTTAATGAAAGAAGTACCAAGTAATGGGATTAATATTAATACCAGCTAATTTTTTGTTAATACTTTTCCATATTAGCTGAAGGTATAGGAGCATCTCATAGGGAAATACTTCTATAATACCATTAAATGTAGGAAGCTTTTTTCGGAAACATTGTTACTTCAGAACTGGAATCATATTCTATTGAACATATTCAATAGAATTAACATATTTCTAATATATGAACATATATATTCGAGCATATTCTAATTTTGAACATATTCTAATATAATGACTGTATTTCTGAAATGATAGCAGACTATTTTATTCCCTTTAATATTTACAGATATGGGGCTAGCCTGTTTCTAGAGTTGAAACGTAGTTGTCTGACATACAGGACATAGTTGATCATTATATCTTGCCTTTTTTAGTCAGGAGCCAAAATTTGTGCAGCGGTGTTGCATCGTGTGTGTGTTTTACTAATATAAACTCACCTCTCTACATGGTCTTCCAAAAAAAAGAAAAAAAATTTAATGGCGTTCTAAAATGTATATTTTGTATATATTTACTCTTTTTATGTAGGTACATTTCTATATACTTATACAGTTTTATATGCAAACCCACATGCACTGACTCTATCAGCAAGTTAAAGGATTTTTGAAAAGCAGTTTTGATTCAGAGTAGCTGAGTACATCCTGCTTGTTGCAGTAGCCAGTCGTTCTTTGCCATTTAGTGACCAGGAAGGAGGTAATCATAATAAAACATTACAAGGAAAATCCTTGCCACTTTGAAAATAAGCATCCATTTATCTCAAGTAATCAAAGTACCAGAATAAGAAAATGTTATATAGTGCTCTGTTGCAATTATACCATTATCCTTTCATTATCTGTATAAACTGCATGGTTAGCATTTTGGGAGGCAGTGCACTATGAACCATTAATATGTGATTATCCAAATGCCATGGTTTCCGGTGGAGTTACTGCTTAGTTACCACCTCTAATATTATGAAATCACTTACATTATCTCATGGTGACTATATGTAATCAACTCACCATCACTTTATCTCAGAAAATACCAGATTTACAGAACAAGGATTCAACTGCTGTCCAAAGAGCATAGATTCTATCTTAACTTCAACTGCTCAGGGGCCTAAAGTAATGACTGAAAAAATGACTAGAAAGCATTTTAAAGTTGATGTTATAGTGAAGGTAAAGCCAAGTTTCTAGTTTAAATATTTATTAAAGCCATTTCTTTTGGTTGGATGGAGGGTTTGGAGAGGAACCTGGCCAGAGAATTATGTAGTTCATTTTTTTTTTTAATTTAAACTTTTTGCTAACCCCTGGATTTGGGTCTAATCCTTACAAACCTATGACCTTAGATTTGGGGTAGAAAAAAATCTGAGTTGGATCTAATCAACAAACTAATGATTTTTTTCTCCATGAAGGTTCTTTAAAATATATCTTGTATTCCTACCACAGTAAATCAAAAAAATGAAAGTTAATATGTTTTGGGCTATATATTGGTTTAATTTTTAGCTGGTATGAGGAATTTGATGAAAATGTAAATAGTGATTCAAAGTGTGCTCTACCAAGTGTGAATACATTTCCTTAGTATATGCATTTGGTTCCATTTGAACTTTCCCCTAACAATCAGGGTGGTTTCTTTGTGCAGTAATTCATCATGGTCAGACAGCAGAGATACTGGGGGAAGTGTATGGTAAAAGTGCCATATGTATAGAAGAATAGTAATTTATTTTTTGTAAAAACCTACAGTAGGCTTATAGAACCTTATTAATAAATTGTTTAATTTAGGGGGAAGACTTGAAAACAAATTGCTAAGTGGTATAAGATAACAGAAATTTGTTTTAAATTTTCTCTGTTTTTTCCCTAAACATACTATTTTTACATGTTATATACTTCAGATTGTCAGTATTTCCTTCTTTTAAGGCCTTCCCTTGATAATATTTTATTTTCTAGTCTTCTTAATAATGTAGAAACATAGATCTGAAATTTTAGTTTTATAGAAAGATAATTATTAAAAAAATATTTCTCACTGATTCAGTAGAGTACTCAAGAAAAACCTGTACCATTGTGGTACAGTGACACTGTGTTCATTTAACATTAATATTTGCTGATAGATTAGAAAAAACTACTATTATGAGCAAACTTCACATTTGGTTCTGTGGTTAGTAATTAGATAGGAAAATGAGTTATACTATAGTAGGGCTTCTCAACCTTGGCACTGTTGATATTTGGGCTGGATAATTTTTTACTGTGGTCAGAGGGGGGAGTTAGTGCTGCCCTGTACATTGTAGGATATTTAGCAGCATCTCTGGATCTAAGTATCCCTGAGTCTAGCCTAGCATCCACTAGATGCCAGTAGCACCTCCAGTTGTGACAATCAAAAATGCCTGTCAAGTACAGCATAGAAAATATAGTTGGTAATATTGTAGTAATTATATATTGTACCAATTGGTACTAAAATATCAGGGATGGTTGCCTTATAAAGTAATATGATTGTCTAATAACTATACTATACACCTGAAACTCAGACAAAATAATACTGAATGTAAACTGTGGTTGAAAAATAAAAATTTTAAAAGCTCTCCAACTATTATCAAAGGTTCCCTGGAGGACAAAATCACCTCTGTTTTAGAACTACTTCACTATAGGAATCACAGACATAAAAGGAAAATAGTGCAAAAGTAACTAAATACTAGCACAGAACTAAAATTGTCCTCCATCTACCCCTTTTTAGATTTTCCACCTTTGGAGTGTAGGCCATAGAAGTGGAGTTGCTTACCTGTGAGCAGTAGCCACTGCATCTGTCTAACTCTTCTCTAGGTAGCTCTGAAACCACTGGCCTGTGCAGTAACCACCAGGCACATGTAGCTATTTAAATCTAAGCTAGTTAGAATTAAGTTGAATTTTCAGTTTCTCAGTCATACGTATTGCTGGTGATTACCATATTAGCACAGATAGAAAATTTGTATTTTATCATCTCAGAAAACTATTGGACAGCACTACTTAAGAAAATTCATCCCAAAGAATTTCAGCCAATGATTTAAAAGTTCACTGCTTCACTTTCTAAAACAGGCCTGGAATCCACAAACCCCTAAGCAGGGATTTTCAACCATTATAACACAAGGATGTTTAAAACATACAATACCTGACTACTTAGTCAGGGGCACTGACCTCTTTTCCCTTAGATTGTCAATAAAAAATGATGACAGCCAGCACAATAATAGTCATCCGGTGTGAATGCCCTGTCTTGAACCATAAATATATAGGTCTTACAATAATAGAGTTGCATCTTATTGGTTAACATCACGTTGGTCACGTTGCATAATAAGGTTGCATCTGATTGGTTAATTCTTAGTACTAGAAATCCTTATATACAAGTATAGGCACCTGATTTTTTTTTAAAGTCACTTTGGAGCAAAAAGAGTAGGCAGTTACTTTTTTCTTTTTTGTTTTATAAATTAAAGTTGTATCCCCTTTTTTTTTGTCCAATTGGCAAAAAATATTTATTTTTGGTTGTGCCACAGAATTTTAGTCATTAGTTTATGTGTGTCACGAGAAGAAAAAAGGTTGCGAATCACTGCACTAGAGTCCACAGATGGGCCACAAGAATCCAGGAACATATAAAATCATATGTTAAATTATGTGCGTTTTCCTGAGTTTATTGCTTTCATCAGATTCTCGAAGAGATCAGTGATTCCATGAGAAAGTGTAAATTACCTGATCTAGGAATTATTATGGTTGCATTTGATTTCTAATAGTCAGTAGTAAAAGCTGTGTCACTATATTATACTTCCACAAAATTGTCGCTCCGCTTAAATTAAAAAGGCCAGGAATTTTTTTTTCTTCCCTGCTTTAAAAAGCTGTGAAGGACTTCCTTCTTGAACTTGATGAAATTCTGATCTTCACTCAGTATGTGATGACTGGGCTATTCAGATATCACGCACTTTGAAGGTTATAGAATATCCTGAGAATTACTGCAACTCCTTTAATTCCTCCTTCCCTTTCCCAGCATAAACACTGGAATTTATTATAAACAAGGTTGTTTTTATTAATGGAGAATTTTGCCCCTTGATCTACAGGGTTTGAAATTTTTATGACACTATTTTTTTTTTAATGTGTAGAGTTGGACATGACAGGGAAAATGTTTGCAATTAGATGTATTGTGACTTTAACCATTATTTGCAATGTTATATATAAAATCCTATGTTAATATCACAGTACCTATATCACAGGTATTCTGTTTAGAATTTATTTGAGTTTTTTTAATAGTGAATAGGCTTTATAGATACAAATATTTTTCATGTGACAGTTCTGTAACCTCAGTTTTTCTTGTTGGGAACAGGTCTGAAGGTTGAAGTGACTCATTGTGGAACAATGAGACGGAAGTACCGTGTTTGTAACGTAACAAGAAGGCCTGCCAGTCATCAAACGTAAGAAAAGCTGGAGTTTGTCAGCAGAGAGATGAGAGGCGGCTTGCTTTAGGCAGCAGATCGGGACTTTTGCTGGCTCATAATGAAATGAGTTATTAACGCCTACTTTTTTTTTCTAGCTTCCCTTTACAGTTAGAAAATGGCCAAACTGTGGAGAGAACAGTAGCACAGTATTTCAGAGAAAAGTATACTCTTCAGCTGAAGTACCCACACCTTCCCTGTCTGCAAGTGGGGCAGGAACAGAAACACACATATCTGCCACTAGAAGTAATGTGTTTGGGCTTCTTATTACCATTCTCTTATTCCTCTTTTTGTTGTGGTCTGTTAGGAGCTGTAAATTTATGCTCACATTTATTTTGGAGATTTGTTTTTAAGTTTTATTCCAAATTTTTTATAATAAAATAATGTGCAAAGAATTTATCCAGGATCCTGCTACTCTAAATGTAACCACTCTTCGCATTTTGATACACTCCTTTTCAGCCTTTTTATTCAAGTGTACATTTTACCCAGCTATTATCATACTGTAGAGCAGTATTGTTGACTTTTTTAATTTAAATGATATTAAAAAGACAGTTTAATGAAGTAGATTTTAAAACTTATTTTCATATGTAATTAGCACTTAGTTAAAAAAGATATATACATCTAGTTTTTTTATTTATAGGTTTGTAATATTGTGGCAGGGCAACGATGTATCAAGAAGCTAACGGACAATCAGACTTCCACTATGATCAAAGCAACAGCAAGATCTGCGCCAGATAGACAAGACGAAATTAGCAGATTGGTTAGTACTTAACCCTAGACATGGGAATTAAAAATATATTAAGGTGGCCCTGATCTGTGTGTCTTGGTTGGTTGACTTCACAAAGTGAAAGGTCACCAGTTCTATTCTGGTCAGGAGACGTGCCTGGGTTGCGGGTTCGGTGGGCATACCAGAGGCAACAACTGATCGATGTTTCTCTCCCTGTCTTCCTCCCTTCTCCTGTCTCTAAAGTAAGTAAGTAATAAGGTAACATAAATACACACACAGTGATGCCTTAGTACTTGTCCTTCAGAACTCGTCAGACCTGGTACTCCTCAGCTTTTGATGAGAAAAAATGTTTCAGCACTTGGTACCCAAGCGTTGCACCTGCTAGAACTTAGGAGTCACGACGCCACCCCGCAAGAGAGAATGCTTCAGTTGTTGCTTGCTCACCCCTTGTGGGAATGAATTAATGAGTACTGGAGTATCAGAGAGAGAGAGAGAGAGAGAGAGAGAGAGTGAGTGAGTGAGTGAGTGTGGGGGCGGGGGAGCTGCTGAAGAACCACATCCTTGTCAGCTCATAGCTTATCACCGTTTCACGAGCTATCAGAATTAAAAGGAATCATGGAAGTAAATAATCTAGTGGTGTTCTGGGGGTAAACCTTAGTGGGTTCTATGAGAAGGGTTAGATTCTTCTAATTTAATCCCAAACTCTGATTAGGTACAGAACAGATTCTCTCAGAACTAATGTTTCCATTTAGTGAACTAGAACTTTATTGCCTCCCACCCAACAGAAGAAGGAGGAGGGAAGAAAAGTGAAGGTATTACGACTAGTGACAGTGAACACTTAACACTCAACAGAGAAGTGCTTAGTCCCCAGTATCAGGAGGGCAGCTCCAAGATGAATAAAGAACTATAAAACTGCTCTAACCGTGCAGGGCAGCAGTTTTCAACCAGTGTGCCATGGCAGGCACGCTAGCGTGCGCAAGAATTTTTAAAATATGTAATACCTAACTGTTCACTCAGGGACACTGACTGCTTTTCTCTTAGATTGCAGAAAAGAACGACAGCGGCCAACACAACAGTTGTCCAGTGTGAATGAGTCAAAATTATACCTATTTTTTTGTTAGATTGGCAAAAAATGCAGCATTTTTTGGTGTACCACAGAATTTTAGTAATTCGTTTATGTACGCCCTGAGATGAAAAGCGTTGAAAATCGCTGACGTCGGGTTTCTGAGCTCTCTTGTTCTAAATGGGGAGGAAGGAGGAGTCCCAAATACCACTTTATAGAACGGGTGGGGAAAGGCAAATGAAAAAAGGCACCTGGATTTTGTGTTCTTCTTTAATGTCATTTAAATTGCCCAAGTGAAGAGAAAAAAGTCTGGAAATATGAATATTACCTAAAACAATTTAAAAACACTTTCAAAAGCAATCTTAAAGATTATTGCAAAAAAGCTTACAGGGCAGGGCTCTTTCATTTTGTAATCCAATTACAGAAGAAAGAACTTTTTTTCCTTATAGTTTTATAAGGAGTGCATAAAAGTTGTTACATGGTATTTAATTAGGAAAATACAGGGTGGTTCTCATGGATTTTTCTCTGATCTACTATGACAAGATTTAAAAAACTTGAAAGAGACTAAGGCCTCTCACTATCTCTATAAAATCTCAGTAACTACTTCCAACTTATTGCAGCTTTTCTGTTCATGGAGACAGTTATGCAGTGGTTAGAAAGTGCTGGCTTTGGAGTCGATCAGCTCTGGGTTCACACTCTAGCTTCTCCACTTACTATTAATGTATTACTGTAATTGTAGCATCCGGAAGGCTGGTGCAGTGATTGAGAGTAGAAAATCTAGAATCATAACATACATGGTTTCAGATTCTATGTCACTTGCTTACTTACCTATATGGTTTTAGGCCAGTCATTTCACTTTACTAAGCTTGAGTTTCAGCCTCTATAAAGTAAAGATTCTAAAAGACCTACTTTTGTAGACATAAGACTTGTGTCAAAATTAATGATTAAACATTCAGCACCTCGCACATCATGCAGTGAGTCTTGATAAATAGAAATTATTATTCTATATAATCTTACTATGGAAAAATACATTAAAATACACAAGAAATGGATGGAATTTAAGCTAGAAGAAATGATGCACCAGTGACTGGCTTGTGAACAAAATAAACTGAGGAACAAAATAGAATCGAGAGGCATTAGATACATGGAACAGACTGACAGCTGTTGGAGGGGCAAGGGAAGGGAGGGCTGGAGGAAGGAAGATGAAGGGATTAGCCAGAGAACATGGATGCATGACCCGTGCACACAGACAACAGTGTGGTGAGGGCCTGAAGGTGGGGGGCTGGGGAGGACGGGCTAGGTGGAAGTGGTAAAAAAGGGGGGGAAGTGGGGACAACTGTAATAGCATAAACAATAAAAAAATAGAAAAAAAGATGCATCAGTGCTTAATTTAGAAAACTTGTCCTGCTTATTGTGGGAAGATTCTTTTTACATATTTGGATCATACAGTTTTTTAAAAGATTTTATTTATTTATTTTTAGAGAGAGAGGAAGGGAAGGAGAAAGAGAAGGAGAGAAACATCCATGTGTGGTTGCCTCTCATGCATCCCTACTGGGAATCTGGCCCACAACCCAGGCATGTGCCCTGAGTGGGAATCGAACCAGCAGCCCTTTGGTTCACAGGCTGGCACTCAATCCATTGAGCCACACCAGCCAGGACTCACATAGTTTTTTTTTAATGGATTGTTACTCAAAGACTTGAACATTACCTTCTCTTTGTGACCCTATTTGCCCTTTACTCTGAGACCAAGTAACTATATTTTGAAAAACTATTATTATATAGCATGCTGTAAAACATGAATTACACTTTGAGAACCAAGTCTACATTGAATTATGATAAATTCCTTATATGTATGGATATACTATGTAAAAATTATAATCTATATTTTGTACTGGCTTTCTTATCTGTCTTAAGTGTATCCCATTAAGTAAATTTCTGCAACATGGCACTTTTTATCTGAAAATACTGAAGTAAATTTTATATAAATTGTAAATCAAGTAATTGTGGGGGGGAAGCCATAGTAATTAGGGGAAAAATAATTACCTATAGTTGCTATTAAACCCTCTGTAATTTTAATACTATATATCTGGATCTTCTAATTAGAAGTTCTTAACCTTATTTAAGTTAGGTATTTCTCTTACAATCTCTAGACCACCCTCCCCAAAATATATTAGTTTTAATCATATAAAATTACCATTTTCATGTGTTATAGATTGTTGAAATTTCTATTATTCAACTTAATACATTTAAATTTTCTGTAAGTTACCAGGACATTCCCAGGCTCCCTGCAATCCATTAATAATCTATGATCCTGGGTTAAGATCCTCTTCTCTGTAGTTTAGGGCACCATTAACTAGACCTGTTGTAAAACATTGGTGACATAGTGAAGGAAAAAAATAGAGTTCTAATAAGTAAAGCAGGACATTTGGAGAAATTTTGAAAGTAACTACTGACTTTCTCTTGTTAGGTAAGAAGTGCAAATTATGAAACAGATCCATTTGTTCAGGAGTTTCAGTTTAAAGTTCGAGATGAAATGGCCCACGTAACCGGACGCGTACTTCCAGCTCCTATGCTCCAGTATGGAGGACGGGTAAGACCTTTGATGATTTTTCATTGTAAACGTACAGTTTCTGTGTATGGAGAGAAGGGCATTCCTAGCTAAGTCTGGAATTTAGAAACTGTTTTATTGTTCCGACAATATTTTTTTGTTTAAGTTGTCTCTGCTTGAGTTTAGTAGAATGTGTTTTTCTATGATAAAAATGTAACTAACGTTGATTTAGAATAACCTATTCCATGTAGAGTATCTGATAGATACATATATGCTTATTGAAATAAATTATGTTAAGTGTTTGTTCTTTATTGCCATATTTCTCTTTCTTTTTTCTGCAGAATCGGACAGTAGCAACACCGAGCCATGGAGTATGGGACATGCGAGGGAAACAGTTCCACACAGGAGTTGAAATCAAAATGTGGGCTATAGCTTGTTTTGCCACACAGAGGCAGTGCAGAGAAGAAATATTGAAGTAAGTCTGATCATTAGTTTGGCTTTGGAACCTTTTTGGGTTTAAATTTTGTATTTCAGTTTTAAATTATTCAGCTAATGTTCTAACCCATATTGCCTCAATATCAAGTATACTTACCACTGAGCCTTTAAAAATGCTTTTTCTAATTGCTTCTTGGCCTTTTGGCTAAGATCAAATGTAAAAATGCTTTTTCTCGCTCTGGCTGGTGTGGCTCAGTGGACTGAGGGCTCGCCTGCAAACCAAAGGATCACTGGTTTGATTCCCAGTCAGGACACATGCCTGGGTTGCAAGCCAGGTCCCCAGTCGGGGGCACATGAGAGGCAACCACACATCGGTGCTTCTCTCCCTCTCTTTCTCTCACCTTTCCCCTCTGTCTAAAAATAAAATAAATAGCCCTAGCTGGTGTGGCTCAGTGGATTGAGCGTGGGCTGTGAACCAAAGGGTCATCAGTTTGATTCCCGGTTGGGGCACATGCCTGGGTTGCAGGCCAGGTCCCTGGTGGGGGTGTATTGGGGGGCAGCCACACATTGATGTTTCTCTCCCTCTCTTTCTCTCTCCCTTCCTCTCTCTCTAAAAATAAATAAATATTTTTTTAAAATCTTTAAAAAATAAAAATAAATAAAATCTTTAAAAAAATAATTATTATTTGTGTAAATTTCTTATCTCCTCCCTGGAATCTAATTTCCTTAAGAAAATGATTATTTTCTAATTTAAGTCTCTACTAATTGTGGGCCAGGTCCCCAGTTGGGGTGTGCAAGAGGCAACCAATGGCTGTTTCTCTCTCGCACATCAAAGTTTCTCTCCCTCTCTTCCTCCCTTCCTTCCCCTCTTTCTAAAAATAAATGAATAAAAAAATTATTTAAAAAAATGTCTATTAATAGATCCTATAAAGTGTGCCTATAATGAAGAGTTAAGTGATTTAGAGACCAATTTACACAAGTCATTTCAAAATCTACCTTGTTTTCTTATATGAAAAATAAAATTTTTTTTATTTAATTTTGTTCACTCCTTTTTATTAGCTGCAAATCTCTAAATGTATGATTTAAGATTCACTTATGATACTTTTCTCTTAAAGTTTTTAACCCCCTGCTTTCTTTTTTTTTAAGATTTTATTTATTTATTTTTAGAGAAAGGATGGGAGAGAGAAAAGGAGAGAAACAGCAATGTGTGGTTGCCTCTCATGCACCCCTCAGTAGGGGGCCTGACCCATAACTCAGGCATGTGCCCGAGGCTGGGAATCGAACTGGCAACCCTTTGGTTCACAGCCTACATTTAGTCCACTGAGCTACACCAGCCAGGACATAACCCCCTGCTTTCAAGTGAAATGTCATAAGGACAATTTAACTACAATGCTATGATTATCTTACTTGACCTCCAGAGACTGAAGAAAAATCCTCCAATTATTTTTCAAGCTTAGAGTTATTCTTTTCCTTTTACATTTGTTATTCACGGCTTGACAGAAGTCTCATAATCATTGGGCTATGGCTCTGTTCAGGCTGACTGAAAATACTCACCTTTGTACTCCTTGAATTAATCACAAATAAGAAAATGGAGAAGGGAATTTCTGCACACTTAATTTCTGTCCTAATGGCATTGGAGTGTTTTTGATCAAAGATAACTCAGATCCTTGACTTAGGATCTTATTTTTGTCTTGTTTTTTTCATTGAATGGATTAATTTATTTTATTTTTACTGTATTTTTTTCATTACCATTTAACCCCCCATACCCTCTTCCACCTCTACCCATCCCCTCCTCCCAAGACCTTATTTGTTTTAAAAACAAGTAAAGTTATTATTAAACCTTCACATCATTACTCATTTATACTAGGCTAAATGCAGAATTTTGTTTAAATAAGAAATTATTAGGCTTTTGTTTTTTGTTGTTTTTTTTTTAGTATGGATAAAAGTACATTAAAAATACTGCCTGCTTAATTTGTTTTTAAATGTTGGTTTCTTTTTTTGTTTGTTTGTTTGTTTTCTGAGGGCACAATCTTTCCTGATATCTTAGTTTGAGAAAGGTAATACTGGGGAAGGAAATTCAGGACTAAGTCAGAGTTCTGACTCTGCCATTTGGCCTTGACCAAATACTTAATGTCTATGAAACCGTTTCCTTATCTGTGAAGTGGAAATAATACCTGACCCTCCACTTTCTTATGAATCTTGTCAGGATCAAACTAGAAAATGTATAATAGCTTAAATTTATTATTTTAATGTCTTGGGCAATGTGCTAAGTGCTTTGCATGTATTGTCACATTTAATCTACACACCAACCCTATTCTTAAAGTAATCATTTTACAGATGAGAAAAACTGGAAAAAACTGCCTAAAATTTCATAGCTAATAAGTAACAGAACTAGGATTAGAACCTCTCAGGCAAACTCTAGAGCTGAGCTCCTAACCAGCACACTCTATTACTAATGCCCTTTGTAAACTACCAAAATGCCACGTAACTATATAGTAGTGTTAGTGTTAATTTGCCAGATAGATTACTGACCCACATTGTCGTTAACATCATTGGTCTGGTGACCTCTTCATTTATGGAGCATATTAACCTTTGCTTCATTCTTCATTCCCTTCCCAAACTTTCTGTTACTACTTTGTAGGTGTTGGTGACTAGACAAAGGTTTTATTTTTAGTGTTTTCTCCTTCTAGGGGTTTCACAGACCAGCTGCGGAAGATTTCCAAGGATGCAGGGATGCCCATCCAGGGCCAGCCGTGCTTCTGCAAATATGCGCAGGGGGCAGACAGCGTGGAGCCCATGTTCCGGCATCTCAAGAACACCTACTCTGGGCTGCAGCTCATTATCGTCATCCTGCCAGGGAAGACGCCAGTGTATGGTAAGGATATCTTAAGATTACATTTTTCCTAAACTATATCATTTCCTTTTAAAATGATGCTAAAACCTATCCTAAAACTTTCAAAAGTTGAAACATTTTATAGCTTATAGTATTTAAAACCATGTATTGTTACTCTAAAAAGACAGATCAGTAGGACAAACTAAATGGTCTATGAAGAAACCCTGTGAAAAGAATTTCAGTAATTAAATAGGCATTACAAAATAATGATTAAGGAAAGAATTGTTATTAGAAAGGCCACTGCGATAACTTGATTGCCAGTACAATATAGTGGTTATGGAGTCAGACTATGGTTCTGGACTTAGATGAGGCTGCTTAATCCCCAGGTTACTGCCGGGTAAGTGCCTGTGTACGATCTGGTTGAATTACTTAAGCCTTAGTGTCCTCATCTGTGGGATTGGAATGCTA
>VMDR010021332.1:0-16909 GCA_007922815.1 Macrotus californicus | reverse complement strand
GGTCAAAATTTTAAAATCCAACTTATATTTCCAATAGCTGGTATTTTCTCATAAGACAATCAGTTGGATTCTTCAATGTTTAGGAAATTGTTTGCCATCATGTTGACTCAACCTTAGCGAGGCCTGAATGATGGACATTTGGGAGCCTATTTAGAGAATTTGAGCTCCTCAGACCATGGGAAACCATCCAGGCCTTTCATCAGTTTCCCTATAGTTAAGTGAGCTTTTCCAACACCCTTTCCAGTCCCCAGGTGTGTAGCTGCCCAGCAACTCTCCAAAGGAAAGGCCAGGTGAGCTAACCATACATCTGCTTCTTAGTGTGGAGGTAAAAGGCAAGGTGAAAAGGCAAAGTCTCTTAAAACACAAACCATAGTTTGGGCAGCCACGGGAGCTGAAACTAACAATAGCCTGCTTGGTCCACTGGCTGAGAACCCTATTCCCAGGACTCTCCCCACTAAGAGCAACAGCTATACGCCAGAGATGACAGCTCTTGATGCTTGTTATCCAGAGAATATTCTCCAAGTAAGTTGCACATCTTCTCTCTAGACCTAGGACAAGAGTCCCTCTCTAAATTTCATTGTATTTTAGCATCTGTCCAGGAGCTCCCACGGCCTCACAAATGACCAATGAATCAGGTGATGTAGTAGCATATTTTCAATGGGTGTTGTTGATTCTTTTTTTTTTCTTCTCAGAATGAAAACCCAGTCAGCTAGTTTTAGCAAAATAAACTATTTGGCTTTTTACTCTTTTCCTAACAGGCAACATAATTTTTGATAGGCTAACTTCCCATTCCTCCAAGAAGTTCTCTTGGACTTATTCCAGTTCACAATCCTCTCTTCCTTCTCCGAACTCTGAACGCATGGAGGAGGGATGCTCAGCTTACAAACTGGCTGCTTTTGTGTGTGCGTGCACACACACACACCCTATGTAAATTTATAGCTTGGAGCCCTGCCTTTTGTACAGATGTAATATTTGTGTGCCACTTAGTTTCTCAGGATGGTCCATGAAGCCTGTTCAATGTAATTGCATCCAAAAGTTTTGCATTTGTAGAAGAATGAAAACCCTTGCCTTTCTAGAGTGACATTTAGCAGCCAACATAAGCTTTCAGACTTCTATCTGGACCTAAAAGGAGTCAATCTGTCCTTGGAGACAGAGGATGGTCTTTTCCATGACCTGCTCTAAACAGTTTACCGTGACTTACAAACCCAAAGCAGTCAGGCTCCTTGCTAGTGCTTTAACATCCTTGTTCACTCCATTCTTTCCCTCTTTGATTATTCTTCAGGCACACTGGCCTGTTTCTTTTCTCAAATACACCAAAGACATTTCTGCAGCCCTTTGTCCTTGCTTTTCCAATGACTGGAATGATCCTCCATGAGAACGTCACTTGACCAGACCCTTCTCATCACTCGGTGTCAGCTTAAGCACTGTCTCCTTGGAAAGACCTCCTTGACCACACAATCAATCTACAAGTCATTCTTTTCTTTCCATTTTATTTTATTTATTTATTCTCTTGCTTATGGTATACCTACCCCTACTTTAATACAAACTCCATGAATGAAGGGATCTTCTTTGTTTTACCCACTCTTATCTCCCAAGCATCTAGAACAATGCCTAACACACAATAGGCAGTTGTGTCAGTTTGAGTCCTCTAAGAAGCACAAGCCAGGATAGGATTAGACGTGCAAGAAACTTACTGTGGAAAACACCTGTGACAGATGAAGGGTAGGAAGCACAAGTAGGCTGAGAGAGTTTTCAGACTGTGAGAGAGAGTCTGATACCTGAAAAAAGAGAGAGGGAAAAGAAGATTGGATAAGAACCTCAGACTACAGAGCAGTTCTGAGAAAGTCTTGGCAAAGTTAAAAGAGGGGCTTACACAAAAGTTGCCCATTAGAGAAGTCCCAAGTTGGGTAGGAATGGCCTGGCTTTGGGACATGCCCTGTGCTCAGATGGTTGCTTAAAGTGGGAAGCTGGATCCACAGTGATTTCAATGGAGCAATGTCTGGGCCTATGGTCCATCCATGAGGCTACCCATGAAGATTCACTTGGAGAGAGATCTGAGTGGTGAACCTATATGGCCTCCCCACCAGTTTATAGATATTTATTGAAAAAAGGAATAAGTGGATAAATGCATGGAAGAATCTCTAAACTCAATGTTGGAGACACTTTCATGGCATTAACTGGACAAATTGTTGGAATCTTCAACTGGTCTTCTATAGGGTTGGGGTTCTTCTAGGCCATCACTTCTGTGACAAGCCATGTGACCTACAGGTCAGGGGCTACTGCTATGCTTGATACCTCACCATTAAGACCTTAAGTGATCCATAAATTAACATTATTATTGTTGTCATTATTCTTGTTTTTTTCCAATTAGATGATATGATAACTCAAGAAGGTTTATAAATGTTAACTTTCTCCTGTTTTTCCCTACAGTTCTTAGCATAATGCTAGGCACATTATAGTTCTATAGTAAAGATGCCAACCTCAAAAGCTTATATGAGCCAGACATGTTATGAAGATGAGTGAAGCAGGTCTGGTGTAGAGTGGTACAGAATATGACGGACTGCCGTGGGCTTGCCCCATTGAGTTGGGGTACTGCTATAGAACTGCAGCCAATTATTACCAGGTGGGAATGCAGACTCTGCACTACCAAATCAAGTGATGCCAGAAATCTGGGTTTTTACGTGAAATCTTCTGATTTTCAAATGTTGGGAACTAATTAAATATTTCTTAAACACTCAGCAGGCTAACACTAGCCTGGCCAAGCAAAACATGCCTGTGGGATGACTTGGTCACTAGTTTGTAGTCTCCATTCTAGACCTTGGTTGATGGACAACATCCTAGATCTTATAACTCATAGTTTTGTTAAAAAGTTTTGTGGCAGTTATTCTTGGAAGTTTTCTCAGAACCAGCCAATGACAAGCCATTTAAGTCACTCTCCAGTATCCTGGATCCTGAGAGTGTGGAAGAGAATAGACCATAAATGACTGAGTCACAAAGGTCATGGGACTCTTGAGACTAGGGTGAAGTCCTCCATGAAATGCAAGGTGACAGACATCTCTTTGCCAGCTTGTGAGCTGGTCTGCCAGTGAGAAAAAGGCTAAAGATAAACAGATAGCACTTACTTCCCGCTCAGAGGGAGCACAAAGTAGCCTCAGGAGAAGGGGTGAATTGTAAGGCAAGGTTCACTTTCAGCAAATGTTATAGCTTAGAGCTGGAAAATCCAATTTTTTTTTCTTTGGTAATCAGACACAGAATTAGAAATCTCAATGGGTGTAGGTAAGAACAGCAGTAGAAGTCATTAGCTATTAAAAATTATGAGAGATTTAAAAACAGTAATAATAATTTTTAAAGTCTCTCTAAAAAACAACAGTTTAATCCATTTTTTTCCTGCCTGCACACCCAGTATTTTCCCAATTATATCTTTGGTACATTTTGAACATGTTTATGAGAATGCTGACCTTTAACATAATGAATCATCTCTAATACACGGTAAGGACACACATCCTGATTTAAACTCCAGGTCTGTGGCACTGATGGCGACTCTCTGCCTGGGTCTTCAGGAGCATGAGGGAACACAGTGCTTTTTAACAGACCCGGGGGAACCCAACATTTGCCAGAGTTTGATACACAGTAGAAATGTCAGTTCTTAGATTCACATACTTATTAACAAAATAGTCAGTGCAACCTTGCTTTGCTTTTAGGTCTACAAGAAGCTCCTAAATTGTGCTACCCTTTCAGAATAAATCTTTGTTTGTTTGTTAAAATTGTGGTTCTAATCCACCAAAGCTGGCAAACTACTTCTATAATAACAATTCTGTTTTTATCAATAGTTCTATAATCCTTCAAATTTTGTATTGATTTATTTTATTTGTTTTGTTATAAGATGATTACCTTCTTCAAAAGTTATCTGTCCAGTTTTACCACAAATAACTGCACTTCTAGAGAAGAGTGATGCTCCTTGTTTTTCTTCCCCCCTTGAAATTTCAAGTTCAATGTATTTCTATGTTTTGTCACAACTGTAAGAAAGCACCACCGTGTGACCTACAAGCCCTCTGACAATTTGGGCTCCTTAGTCCTTCAATTCCCGAAAGTCCTTGATCTGAGGAAGCAGTTCAGTAAATCTCATCATCAGGTTTCCCTCTCCGCAAGCATGAAAATAAACATCATCTTCCCCTGCTGTTTTAACTGCTTCCAAATATCTCAGAAACTGGTCACGTCTGTGGGGACTGACTTGGAGAGTAGTCACAGTTGGAATCAGTTGCTGCATGATGTCCCACAATGGACTTGCCCCCAAAGATCATGGTCCGAACCTTTGCAGGATGAGGCGATGATAGTCTGGCACACCAGCCAGGGCTACTGACTGCAGCAAAGTATCAGGCCACTTCTTTCCCTGTCTCACTGCAGGCGCCCCATTGGTAAGTGAATTCATCTTTCCCATGTGGACACCACACTTCTCAAATTCATGATGGACATGTAGTTAGGACTTACTGGCTCATGTATGTTAGATATTTACACATACATGTACATGCTTGTGTAAGAATCTATGACTGTGACATTGTGAAACATTCAGGGTTCCCATCACCGAGAGAAGACCATCCTACAATCTAAACTTCTAGACTTTATCCTTTCGTTTATTCAACAACTACTCAATGAAAACATACTGTGCCTAACCTAAATTTAGCTCTTACTTGTTTGGTTTTTAATTGTCAACCTAAATCTTTTTCCAGGGACAGTGCAAATCGGACAGAGGGGTTTATTTTCAAATGGTCCTGGCAGAAATTGACGTAGCAATTAGCTTCTCTAGAAGGATCCCCTACTATTCCATCAGTTTACTAACTTCTGTGCGCTGGAACTGAGATCGCTGCCAAGTGCAGCATTCTTTCTGGAAAAAAAATAAAACCTAGTTTAAAATCCTGTACATAATCGTACCGTGCTTCACTTGGCAAAATTCTTAACTCTTTTGACTGAGACATCAATTGCCTTTAAAAAAAACTCACAGAATAAACCTTGCGTATTTCTAAATCCTTCCTGAAATATTGTGTTTACTGTATATGTACTACTGCAGGTAGCAATTTTACAATCAATGACAAAATGCTTTGTGACCTGCCTACGTTTAGCTCTCTGCAATCTACCTTTTAGTCCACATCTGCTTATTGCTAAATAGCTTGCCTTCACTGTAACTTTGTGTTAAACATGACAAGCTATTATCGTGTTTGCTATTTGCTGCCATTTGCAATTGTCATCTTTTAAGACGTGCTGTCTCCCTCAACCACTTTTGAGCACTTGCATGGCATAAAAAGAAATGACTGCAAAAAAATGCTCAAATACTATGACTGGAAGTGGTTTTAAATGAAACATCTGGCCTTGTTCAAATTGCCTCCCTTCTGATGTGACTTTCTTTGCATGACTAACAAAGGCAGGAGGTTTGGTCATGCAGCTTTTCCCAGGAGTTACTGGAAAAAGGGAAATTTTCCTCTAGGGATTGTTTTTGAGCTCCTCAAGGTTCTTGGGCAGAAATAGGTGCACCTCATGTTATTCCCCTCAGCCTTCTCTGGTCTACTGGTAGCTTTGATGAGAAAAGTCTCTGGAATGGAGAAGGGTCACCCAGGGACAGAGGCACAGTGAAGAGAAGTGGAGAAGCCTGAGGGAGACGCAACCATCACCTGCAGAACTGTGCGAGGGAACAGGACTTGTTATGTCTGACTTGAGAATGTGGAATAGTCTAAGTAGGAAGAAGATTTCACTTCAACAAAGTCCTTTACTTGCTCCTGCTTCAGGTCTCAGCTAAAAGAACACTTCCTTGGAAAGGCTTTCTCTTCCACCCAAGCTATGGATGACCTCCCCTTAATAATGATGTCACCCTAACTGTTTCCTCAAAACAGTTATGAAATCGTGATGTTGTCTTGTTTGTTTATTTCTTATTTTTTATTGTTCTCCCAGTGCAAAAGGAGCCCTGTTACAATAGGCAGGCACCCTTTCTGTTTCGTTCACCCACACACCCACCCATCTCCAGAACAGGGCTGGTTACACAATTTGTAGAACTCAGTGCAAAATGAATATGTACAATGTTTTGTTAAAAAATCTAGAAAGGAGTGTTGCTGAAGGTAATAAGTTATAAAACATTTTACTGTCTTGAGCAGGCTCTCTCTCAACTCATTTTGCCTTTTATTTGCTATTTAATGACAGTCTCAGCAAAGAAAAGCTGAAATTGTAAGTTACTAGCATGGATTTTACCTTTTATCTTTATTTCACATAATGCCAGTTTTAAATGCATATATAAGAGCATTTAACTCATATGCAAAGTCACCCAAATTAGACAATTCGCATTTCTTCACTCATACATGTACATGTGTGTAATTTCATTCCTACCAGAACAGTGGAAATTCTGTACAAAACTGACTCAACAGTTTTTGTTTCACTTACTGATGCATTCTACTGACACTCTCTGCTTTCAGCTCACTAGTAAGTAAGGAAGAAGTGAAAGGAAAAGGAACGACAGCTGACCCTTGAACAATGCGGGGGTACCAACACCTCCACTTCACACAATCAAAAATCCACTTGACTACAGTCCCTCATGTCCTTGGAGGATTGGTTCCAGGACACCCCTGTCCCTACCATGGATGCTCAAGTCCCTTAGATAAAATGGTATAACAATGCATATAGTAGGTCCTCGGCATCGGTGGATTCCCAAGCTCAGATCAAAAATTATGTATTTTATCCAAGGTTAGATCAATCTGAGGATGTGTAGCCCCAGAATACAGAGGGTCATCTGCACATTTACTGAAAAAGTCTGTGTAGAAGTGGACCCACACAGTCCAAGAGTCAGCTGTATACATTGTTCTATCTTCCTCTCCCCTTCATGGCCTCATTTTAGCATTAAGTGGTTGACCAATACAGGGAAGTGACATGGATAAGAAAGGACGTGACAGGGTTTCTTGGTCCTGGCTATTGTTCAAAACCAAAACAAAACAAGAAAGCATCTCCTATCTCCCCACCTTACCGAGTAGCAGCAATAACACGTTTTCCTTATACTAGCTTTGAGTCTCCCTGAAAGCCCACACATTGTGGGCCACAGAAATTCGGTGCTCATGGAGTATCTCCAACACTGTAAATGAATGGGAAGGCAAAGAACCGTGGGTATCTCCTTTACTCATATAAATGTTCCATTGTCCCACCAGACTTGACTGACAAGAGAGAAGTTCACTAAAAATATTCAGAATTGCAAAACGGCCACAGCAGTGCATTAAACCAAACGTGGGAGCATTTGATCGCACTGGTCTCTACCCATAAAGCCAACCCGGGTCTGCATCTTACTATCTTGGAAAACACTGAACACTGAGGATGAGCACATCCATTCCTGCTGAACAGATGAAAGAACAATCAATTCAGAACTGCATATCAATGACCTGGGCTGTAGAAATAAGTGAGACAGGGCCCATAAAGAGAAAAAAAGAGGTAGGCAGGGTGGCTCTAGCTTTATTTCCTGACACTGTTTTTGTTCCTAAGCTTATTTGTTTGTACCTCTTCTCTGGTGTTCTGTGAAATATCCCTACCTCTTTATAATAAATCTTCCTTAATTTATCTAGTTTAGAAATATCATGTTTTTGCAGGTGCCTGACGAAGAAATTCATTTTGTGCTCTGGCTTACTCCAGGCATACCACACTATCCAGTTCTCTGCACTTGCCAGAATTTTTCACACCTCCATGCTTTTGATCAGCAGAGCTGTGCTTCTCAGAATGGCCATGTTCTCTCTTTTTTCTAACAGACCAATCCCTTCCTTCTGAAAGATTGGCTTCCCTGTGACCCCTTCTCCAGGACTCACTTGAGAGAGTTGCTCAACTGCCATTGTATGAAGAAAAACTGTTGACATTTCTGTCCCTGAAATCTCCTCTGATATGGTGCAAAAACTTGTTCTCTTTTATATTTCTGTTGCCTGGTGCCTAATACAGTGCCTGACCCTTAGCAGATGCTCACTGTCTGTTGCGTGAGAGTTCATTGTTGACTTACTAAATTCCCACATATGACTGGGTCTGGGAAGCAGTGTGTTAGGACTATTATCAAAATACCTCAGTTACAAGTTGGTCTCCACTTCCCTTATTCTTTTTGTTCAAAGATGGTTCTTCATTGAAAGATTTTTTTTTTAGCTGGCTGTGGAAATTAAGGGAGGCCACGGTACGAGAAAGAAGGCATATTAAAGTGGCCTTGGGGCTAAGTCATTCCAGGGACTGTCTGGGCTCAGCTGTGCCTAGGGTACTTTTGGAACAAACTAATTATGAAAGTGTAGACCACAGATCACTGACTATGACACCCACATTCATTCTTGAAAAATATGACTCAGTCATAAACCCTGCACATACACAGGAGTAGGAATCTGAGGGGGAAGAAATACCTATCTATTGCAGATGCCATTCACGAAGATCCCCAGACAGTCTCCTAAGCAGCCTGCACTGTTCTTGTTTTCTGGTCTGATCCCACTGGGAAACAGCCCAAGGCATTAAATATTTTCACTGAACATAGCAGTCTTTGCATGGTGTTTTCGAGGGGTCTCTCCCAGTGGGACACTGCTCATCACTTCTTTCTCATCCCAAGTGAGAATTACCATAGAAATAAATCCTGATTTCATTTAAGGACACAGATTTGTTCAAATAATATATGAAATTTCACAGATATTATGATTTCACAAAAAAGATCTTACCTTTACAACGAAGAAATCTTAATGAACAAATGACATCTCTATTAAGACTTCTTCCTCATTACTGTCAAGAGTTGGCTGTGAGGAATAAAATGTTAAATCACATGAGGACTAGGAAGACTCAAGTGGAAAAGGCAAAAGATGGAAATTTTATGTGAGACAGAACAAGCCCTGGAATTACTATCATCTTGGCTTGCTTCACCATTGCACACAGGAAGTGATTCCCTACTGAATAGCAACATAGGCGGGTGAGATTGGCTTACATTCAAATGATGGGCAGAAGTTACTCTGCTGTGTTTGAAGATTTAAAAGCTCTAACGTCCAAATGAAAAAGTGAGAGGAGAGCATCACATATCCAGCCCCCCTCATAAGCAATACAGTGTGGAAAATCAGTCCCACTTTGTTTATTTCTGTGGTGTACTTGTGAGCGTAAAAATTACTACTTTGATTGCGGGTCACTCTAATCATTAGCCCTAGGCATATAGCTCTCCATTATACCACTGTCTCTGCTGAGTGAGTCCATGTCAAATAATAGTTAAACCTTCCACTGTTTCCCAAAAGACTGAGCACCAGCTGGGTGTAGATCATGTGCCAACACCAGCAGTCATGTGAAACCCACTAATTGGGCACATAACTCCTGAGTACACAAACATGCCTATGCCAAAGGGGTGGCTGTGCCTCGCAACACCTTCAGAACATGCAATAATTCCATTGCTTAAAAAAAATCAAGAAAAAAACAGAAAAGACAAGACTTGGCTAAAGGCAAGATTGCTTTCCAGAAGGGAAACTCCCAGGGTGCACTGTGCAGACAAAACTTACAGCATCCCTTCTGAAACTGTGTCTGGAGCAGTCTTCCAAGATGATTAATAGAGGAAGCATTTTTCACAAGGATATATAACCTTGTCGAGCACAAGCAGGCAAAAAGATAGGTGGCAAACTGAAGGCTCACAAGACACCTGTGTCTATACACACTTCTTATCAGGACCCATGACACACGGTGCTGTCCCTAGGGGACCATGTTCTTTACTTAAGGAAGATTTTCTTTCATATGATGGGACAGCTGGCTGGTATATTGCAAGTGCAGAAACTGTGAAAATAAAATTATAAGATTCTTGAACCAAGTTTTCAGCTCAGAGCCATGCATCACAAGTTTAGAAACAAATTTCCAAATGCAATGTATGTGTTTTACTGGAGAGGGAAGGAAAATAGGCTATATATTTTGGGGAAAGGAAATCAATATTTTTGAGGACCTATTTTTTAATCTTTATAACAATTCTAGAAGGCAATGCTCATGTTCCCATTAATAGACAAACTGGACCTTGAAGATCTTGGTAAGGTCATATGGTAGAAAGTAGTAGCAATGTGGAGACTCAGGCCCAGTTAGGTCTAGTTTCAAACTTCATTCTTGTTCCACTATCCCAAGCTATCTCAAGCTGGGTAGAAAGGATTAAATAGGTAGACTTGGTGGGAATTCACCTACTTAAAAAGAAAGCACATTTGTGAGTTGACCATCATGTTGTGGTAAGGGTCTCTGCTGAATTGGTAAACTGGTAAGTTTAAGCAATGCTGAATTCTCTTGTACTAAATTATGTTAATGCCATCTTTATTTCCTGATTCTTCTCTTACCTCTTAGTTTTTCAGTAGTTTTTGTTTCCTTTTCTTAAAGTTTTTAGTTACTTATTTTCAGAGAGAGGGGAAAGAGAAAGGGAAACAGTGTGAGAGAGAAACATCCATCAGTTGCCTCTCATATGCACCCTGAGCAGGGATCGAACCTGCAACCCAGGCATGTGCTCTGACCAAGAATCAAATCCACAATGTTTCACTTTGCAAGACGATGCCCAAGCAACTGAGCCACCTTGGTCACAGCTTATTATTTCTTTATACTTTGCTTATTTGTTGACTTAAAGAGTTATTGAATAACCGACCTAGCCAGGTACTGTCCTGTGCAGTTGGTGTATGGTGGTCTTAGCCTGGGTTTCCCTTAAAACTGAGCTGGAGACTATAGCTTGCATGCAGATGGTTATTTGACCTTAGAAAGCAGGAGTGAGGAACCAAGAAGAGTAAAACAGGGAAGGGGGGAAAGCCAGTATAAAACTACATTATAGAGTTGGCCACCAGGGCAGGTGGTGATGTCCAGTACTGTTGGCACATTTTGGGGAGTGTATAGAGGGATCAGAAGAAGAAGCATTTGTCCATTGACTCTGGCCTGCTTTGGTTGAGAATCACCCTATACAACATTAATATTTACACACTTCTGGGTTGTACAGGCATGGATGTTGAGCAGACTTGCAGGTGTCCCACTCAGTAGAGTGAGGGAAGCTCCCAGGCAGGAAGCTGAAGTGTGTGTGCTGCAGTTTTGAGGTAAGCACTGTCATTAATGAGCAGTTTGGAACCTTCTAGAAGTCTGAGAGAGCTGTGAGCTGAGGTTGAAAGGATGTGAGGTATTGAGCAAGATCTGATGCAGTAAGCTCAATAGATATGATCCTTGCCCTCAAGGAAAAGCCAACAGTTTGGTAACAGAGATATATACTAAATAAATTAACAAACTACATACTTACAAATTTTGATAAGCACTATGAAGGAACAGGACAGGTGCCAGGAGAGAGACTAATAGGCTGGCCTACTGTAAATTGGAATGGCGAGGAAGGTTTTGCTGGGCAAGAGACATTTAGGCTGAGACCTGCAGAATGAGCAAGAGGTGGCCAGGAAAGAGGGGATAGGGAAGGGCATCACAGAGAACAGAGCCTTTGCAGAACTGGAGGCAGAGTAGATCCTAACAAGTGACAGAAATGGAAAGAAACCCAAAGTGAGTCAACAGAGGGAGGAAGCTGGAGAGAGGTGTTGGAGATACACCTGGAGAGGTGGGCAGCTGGGTTCTGACTTCTTCTCTGGGTGGGATGAAAAAGCAGTAGAGGTATTTTAATATTTTTGAAAATTCACTATGATTTTGTGAAAAAGAAGATTGTGGTCTGCAATAGGGGAAGCAGGGAAGCATTTCTGAGGTAGTTGTTGGTCCAGAGAAGGAATGTTGGTGGTGAAGGCTAGGCAGTGACAGTTGGGAAGGAGAAAAGTGGATAGATTAGAGAGCTATCTTTCCTTCAAGAGAATGTAGTGATAGACCAGAGATAAAGATGAGGAAGAAGGGGGAATCAAGCATGACTCTCAGATTTCCATCTTGTTCATTTATTCACTCGCTCAACAGATACTTATTAAACACTTATTACCTACAGGGTTCTCCTTTAGATTATAGGATCCAAAGATTGATAAGACTCCACTCCAGCACTTGAATGACACAGTCCAGAGAGAAAACCGAGAAGGGGGCAGATGATTTGAGCAAAGGGTAGTAGTTGCTATGGTGGACCATTCTGGACCTCATTAAAAGCTAACACAAATAGAGGTTACTTCCACCTCTCCAGATGACCATAAATGTATTCTACTTGATTTTCCCTAAAAGACTGCCTTCCAGTTGCCCAGAATACATACTTCAAGAAGTTTATCCAGAGAGGAATCAACTACCCATGGGTCCTTTTATCCTCACTGGTTAATAACTGGCTTCTCAGCCATGTAGCTATATTGTGTTTAAGCCACAGCATTCACTCCAGGCAATGGAAGTACTGAATGGATTGGAGCTATCCAGAGTTAATATAGCAGGGTCAGTCTCTGTGAAGAAGTGATCCTGGCATCATATATTGGTAATTTCTGTTCTGTTTTCTTTGAAGCCCCTGAAGCCCTGACATGACACGAGCGGAGCTGTCCTCCAGCTGGCATTCTTACAATTATTTGACAATCTTTGCAGACTGCATTACACAGATGTCCTTTAAAAAATCAAGGAATTTTCCTCAAGCCCTGCTGAGCTCAAGTCCTTATGTCCATGCCCATTTCCACAAAGCTAACTCAACCTGCTGTAGAATTTGCATTTTAAGTTGCAATAAGATATCATCTAGCATCTCTGAAACCATTCCATGTATGTGATTTGTCAGCCACTTTTGGTCAAAACTAATATAAAATAACATTGAATCTAAGCTGTAATTGAAAAATAGAATAAGTACTACTATTTTTTTAAAATGCAGTGCAAAAATCTACCCCCAGAGGACTAAGAAAAAGATTGCTAAGCACCATTGAGCCTGAGGAAACCCCTGTATCACACACAGCTGAAACCTAAGATTTGTACTCTCTCTCATCCCCTACAAAGCTATGGAAAACTGTGTATTAACCTCTCCTTCTGAGAAGCATGTCATTGCGGTGAATCAGTAGTGATGGTGGCAGCACTAGATGAAGTGCACCTGCAATTGTAGGTGTTGGTACTCCTTCAAAGTTTTTGAATCATTACCTTCTATTCAATTTCCTGGAACCATGCTATATTCACTTGATGTCTAGCAATGTTAATGACAATCCCAAGGTTTGAAAATGCAAAGAGAAATGGTTTTCTCATGAAATGACTCTGCAATTAACTTTTATTCTGAGTTCAGGGAAAACAATTTTGCTGGTTTTAATGCACGGTTCAAAAATACACTCAGTACATTATCTGAAGATAGCACACGAAATGCAAGACTTGCATCACACTGCTGAACTGGTGCTGATACTTAGTAAGAACAAATTTATGCAAAGGAAGAAAAGCAGTGGAGACAGGACATACGCTCTTCTAATGTCCTTCCTAAGTCCCTAAGGAGCTGACTTCTTTGCATGTAACCCCGATGTGGTCTAGAGTTGGACTATCAGAGCACTCCATTCTCCTGACTGCAGTTTCATTCAGAGATGAGCATATGACACCTTTAAGGGCAATCAGAGCCTTGTGGGACCATTAAAAAGATTCTTTCTCTTTCTCTCTGATCTCAATCAGATGAGCAGGTATAAGCTTGGAGTGATTAGTGATATCTTGCTTCTACGTAGAAGGAGATTCCTTGTCTGCTTGGGTAGAAGCTAACAAGAGGTAAGTGGAGTTGAAAAGGGGAAAGGATGGAGAGAAAGAAGAAGGAATAGAGGTTATATAGAAAGAGAGAGAGAAGGTGAATTGAGAGAGGAAGTGAGGGATAGAAAGAGAGAAAAAAGAGGAAAAGGGGGTGAGAGGTGGAGAGAGAAATTGAGAGGGAAGAGAGGGAGAAAGAGGGTGAAAAAGAGAGTAAGGAAAATAAGGAGAGAGAGAGAGAGAGAGAAGGAGGAAAAGAGAAAGAGGAGGGAGGAAGAGAGAGAAAGATAGGAGAGGAAAAGAGAGAGAGACCTGAAGACAATAGCTGAAATGCTGAAGACAGGGATGTGTGTCTAAAGGGAGCTCTTAGCTATAGATGACAATGAACTGAGAGGGTACTTGTGTTTGTATCTCTTGCAGCTGAAGGGTCCTGTCAACTACACGAAGCTGCTGGGTCACTGTATTTCAGCAAGAATGAGGGCAATGCTGGATGCCTTAGGAAAGAGTTCCCATGTCATGAAATGTTTGCAACCATGGAAAATTTTGTGTCTGACACATGCTTAATGACATGAGAAAATGTTCATGGTAAATCAAGTGAAAAAAATTAAAACCAGGTTTGTTTTTTTGGTAAAATATATGTTTATATGATTGTATAAAAGTAGACTGCAAAAAATATACTAGAATTTTACAAGTGGTTATCTCTTAGATAGGATTTAAATAATTTCAATTTTCATCATTGTACCTTTCTTTATTTTCCATACTTTCTAGAGTACACACTAACTGCCCCTATAATCTGGAATAAAAATATATTAATAAAAGTCTGAAAACTCATACTTTTGGATTAATTCAAGATGGCTTCCATTTAGCCCACAATGCACCCCAACATGTATCAAATGTTATGTTTCCAAACACCTGAAAAATTTAGTACTTGACTTTCAAATGACATCCTTTGGGTGCTTATGTATTTCATTATGATGGGCCTGACCACATCTCCAGCACTGCTGCACTTTTAATTCAAGCTAGGAATGAAAATTGTACCTTCCACATGGAACGAAAGGCTTCAGTTATGAACACAGATATTAAGAGAAGGGACAAGATCTGAACCCTCTATCGATAGGGCTGTTGTGTCACCTGGAGGACATTTCTTCTCAATTTCATCTGACAAAAACGCTATATGTCAAATTCTTAAATAAACAATACCAAGTTCCTGTGCAGGAGCTGCAAGTCAAATAGGAGATACTTGTTCATGGCATAAAAGTATATTTTTAAGAATTAACTTATCACATTTCACAGCCCACTGTAAACTAAGAGGGGTAGAGAAGAAAGGGTCAAAGGCTGCTCTAATTACTCTCATCTTAGCAAGCAGAATGAAATGAAGTTTCCTGGGGTAATTAATCAAATTGTGATGAAAAGTGAAAACACACTGGACACTTTTTGGTCAGGGATTTGGTGGAAATTGCCACTGCTTCACGGAGGACACTGTTGTCGGTCTGGGAGAACATTCTCACTTAGGAAAGAATGTATAGTTAGTAATGCAAGGACCAGCATTCAAAATAAAGACAGAAGGAAAACAGCAATCATCTGGCCTTGCTCTCTCTGAGTCTGGCCTCAGTTCTCGCTGGTAACAGGAAGCTTGCGAGTTTCTACGGTGTGTTGGGTGGAAACAGTCTATGCCTGGTGATTTTCACAAACAGATGAATATACTCCTATTTCCAAGCATGCATTTCAGCCACTTGGATTCCAGCAAAAACTGCCACCCATTTCAAAGGAGCTGGTGTAATGCAGTCCTTACTATCTGAGCTCATATCTATTACGAAAATCAAGCTGCATGTTTTTCCAGGTGCTACCATCTTGGAAACAAGGCACAAGGGGACCAAAAAAATGTGTTTTAGAACCTAATGTGAAAGCCTCCAATTAGGATTTTTTTAAATCTAGTCATTGCAAGCTGTTTTGGCTAAAACCCGAACATACTTAAATATCTTCCAACCTTGTATATTTGCTGCTCTTACTACTTATGTGCTATTTTGGAAATGTTCAAAAAAACGTTCAAATTAAATATTTTCAAAATTAAATATTTGACATTGTAGTTTACGTCGGTCTTTTTTATTAATTTGAGTGTGAAATTAGGCAATGCCTGTCGATTGTCAGTAAAATGAGTACAGTAGAATGACTAAAAAGCAAATAGTCCAACTGTCAGAGGATTTCTGAAACCAGACCAGGAAAAACAGCAACATGGAATTAAATGCCATTCAGGGACCTTGATTCGTCTATCTGCCTCTTTACAGTGTTCCATATTTCAGACCAATCCCTTTCCCTCTCCCAATGCCCCCACCCCACCCCCAAACAACATGAAAAACAAATAACTCTCTTGCTAAACACTGTGTTATTCCAACTTACATTTTTTAAACCTCTTGCCCAGTTAGTCACATGCCTGAAAATGCATAGACTATCCTCTTAAGCAAGAGTGTGACTCAAACTTTCACTACATGCTAGCAAAAGACCTTTGACATGCCCCATCCCTGAGAAGGTGGGTGGGGTTGAGACCAGGCCAAATGGTGGCAGGACACTTTTGTGAACATGGAGTTCACGCCTGAGATCAAGGCTGGGTGGACCTGAAGGGTGGAGCAGCCCACTGGGCACCACGAAAAGTAGGGGGGGCTGTAATGTTGGGGAAAAATTAAACAGAAACTGAAGGAGTCAACCCATAGTTGCTGCCAAGTTTCTCCTCTTTTTCTACAGTAAATTTGGAATCTGCTCTTATCTCTTTGACCCTACCTTCCAATCTTTACTAGAGTCTGTATTTGTTCTTTGCATGCAATTACATTATGTTCCAACTCAGACTTTAAGCCAATGCCTTGACCATAAATCTGGCCATGCTACAAACCATCTAGCTTGTAAAGCCCCCCTTATAATCCTCTGATGATACCCAATTGCTTCCCCAAATGCTTCATCAAGCTTCTCTGGAAAGCTTTTTCTTGTATTTTCAAACCCAGATATCTTACCTATTCTCCCCACATTACTTATCAAAATTATCAGTCCCCCAATAAACAGTCCTCTGTAGGCTTATTGTGAAATAATGGGTTGGATCAGGAAAAAATGTCTATTTTTTTCCTAAAAATTACTATATAATGCACAAATACTTGAGTTGATGGTCTTGGAATCAAGAACCAACATAATAACTATCACAATAGAAGGATTGGAGTTGAACTAACAGACACTTCTGAGTGGATGTTTAAAATGGTATTTTTTAAGAGTACCTTTAAAAAATTACTTCTGTTGTTTTATGATTTATAAGACGTTGTAGCATTGT
>VMDR010021331.1:0-16925 GCA_007922815.1 Macrotus californicus | reverse complement strand
AAAAGATCCCAAATAGCCAAAGCAGTCCTGGAAAAAAAAAAAGAACAAAGCTGGAGGTATCACTACCTGACTTCAAATTATACGACAGATCAATGTTAATGAAAACAGCATGGTATTGGCAAAAAATAGACACACAGACCAATGGAACAGAATGGAGAGCCCAGAAATAAGACCATATGTATACGGGCAAATAATTTTTGAGGAGCCAAAACACACACTGGAGAAAAGAAAGTTTTTCCAATACATGATGCTGGGAAAACTTAAAGCCACATACAAAAGAATGAAACTAGATTACATTTAGTCCCCATGTACAAAAATTAATTCAAAATGGATCAAAGATCTAAACATAAGATCTGAAACAATAAATTATTGGATTGGCCAAAAACTCTGTTACGTTTTTTCTGATCGACAGCTCTAGTGGTGCTTGGTTGTCTTCAACTTCATTTGAAACAATTTTGTTACATTATATTGTGACAACTGTCATATCACGCATATTTTCAAAAGCTTATCAAAATTGGTGAATTTTTGTGCAGCCATTGTAATACTGAAATGGAAGAAGATATGGAACATTTTTGGTGTATTTATGCTTTATTATTTGAAGAAAGGTGAAAACACAACTGAAATGCAATGAAAGATTTGTGCAGCATATGGAGAAGGTGCTGTGACTGATCAAGTGTTAAAAGTGGTTTTCAAAGTATCTTGGTACTATCAACACTTTGGCCAAATAATTCTTTGCTGTGGGGCTGTCTTATACATTGGAAGGTATTTATCCGCATCTCTGGCCTCTACCCACTAGAAGCCAATAGCGAGAGTCGACATACTCAAAATATCCAAATCAATAAAGTTATGGGTGAAAATGAAAAATATGTCTTTTATTTTATGGGAAAAAACCATACAGACTTTTTGGCCAACCCAATGCATAGAAGAAGACACATGTACTAAGATTTTATGAATTTTACCCCAAAGGCACAGGAAGTAAAAGTTAAAATTAAATGAATGAGATGATATCAAACTAAAAAAGCTTTTACACAGCAAAAGCAATAACCAAAAAAAACAAAAAGACAATCAACTGAATGAGAGATATTTGCAAACAATAACTCTGATTAGAGATTAAGATCCAAAATATGTAAAGAAGTCATACAGTTCAATACCAAACAAACAATCCAATTAAAATATGAGCAGAGGACTTAAACAGACACTTCTCCAAAAAAGACACACAAATGGCCAACAGATATATAAAAAGATGCTCAACTTCTCTACTTATTAGGAAAATAAAATCAAAACTACAACATGATACCACCTCACACCTTTTAGAAAGGCTGTTATCAAAAAGAGAAGTAATAACAAGTGTTGGGGAGGCTGTGAAGAGAAACAAACCCTTACTTGCTGCTGGTGGGAATGTAAACTGTGGAAAAACAGTATGGAGGTCCCTTAAAAAATTAAGACTAGAGCTACAAGGTGACCCAGCATTCCCTCTTCTGGGGATCTACCCAAAAAAAATGGAAAATATTTTTTCAGAAGAATGTATGCGTCCCTACGTTCAGTGCAGCACTATTCATGGTGGCCAGGACATAGAAACAATTCAAGTGTCCTTTGATAGATGAATGGATAAAGAAGATGGGGTACCTACGTGAGTATATACAATGGGGACAAATGATGATTGGATAAAGGTGTGGTACATGTATACTATGGAATACTACTCAGCCATAAGAAAAAATGAAATACTGCCATTGGCAACAACACAGATGGGCCTTGAGAATATTATGCTAAGTGAAATAAGTCGGTCAGAAAAAGCTGAGAACCATAAGATTTCACTCATATGTGGTATATAAACTGAAACTATAGACAGAGACAACAGTATGGTTGTTACCAGAGGGAACGGAAATAAAGGGGTACAAAAGGGTAAAGGGAGCCAAATATATGGTGACATAAGATGACCTGACTTTGGGTGGTGGGCACACAATGCAATGCACGGATCATGTATCATAGAAACACATAACTGAAACCTATATGATCCTACTAACCACCGTCACTCCAATAAATTTAATAAAATATTCAGCCCCCCAAACCTTCATTTGAAAGACATCAGCAGTTGTTCTATGTAAACATGAGATACAGCACTTAAAGACCCATCATTTGCAGTTTACAAAACTACATCAGAAAATATACATTTAAAATGGTCAATTACCTAAAACAACTGCAGAATTCTCTAAAAACAGGAAAAAAATAGCTGAGGGCTTCTAGCTTTCCTTAGCACTTTTAAAATATGACTTGCTTCAGTGTTCAACATATTTTTGTTATTGTCATCCCCAAAAATACAACTTTTGTTGAAAACTGTTTGTGAATTTCCACAAAAGCAAAAACACTGATAATTCAACTTTTGAATAAAGGTTACTTTCTTGTGAAAGAGGGAAACATTGATACAGCCTCTTGTGTTCCCAAGTCTCTACATCTGACAAGATGATGGTTTTCTTTCCTCTGAGAGACAATTACTAAATCTAAAGACTTTTAAAAATATATGAGAAGTAGAAGTTAGGATTTTCATAAACTAATAAGAGCCTAACAGAAGATAAGCAAGTGATTTTTACTTTTTTTAAAAAAGTCTTTAATAAAAAATTCACGAAAAGCTTAAAATGGGTCCTGTTTTTTAGTGAGTTTTAAAGTATTAGAGAAATTTCTCTATTTTGTGACTTTATTCATTCCTCAGCACTTATTAAGTATCTTGTATCTGTCAGATCTGTGCAAGTTGTTGGGAAAAAAAAAAAAAAACTAGTGAGACAGAGCCCACGGCCCTTGGGAGCTTCACAATCCAGTATGTATTGACTAAACCAAATATTTTGATGCTCAAGGTATGGCGTGTTCTTAGAGGCTAGCTTTTTCCGTCCGATGTCTGCCGTACAGTAAGCATTCAATAAGCATCTGTTCACTGGATTTCACCCTGGCCTCCCTGTTTCATGGTCACTGAAAAGGATTTCACTTACAGATAAGCAAAACTTTACCGGTAAATCTTAATGTGAGCCCACATTTTGCAGACGGCTAACGGGGCCCAAAAATGGTAAGTGACTTACTTGCACAAGGTCAACAGCAGAACTGGGGCAAGAATCTAGAACTCTCAGCTTCCAACTAATCTCCATTGCTTCGATCTTTAAAGATTTAAAACCCCCTCCATTCTTTGTTCTCTGTGTAACTAGCTCATTCACTTAGCCTGTTCTTTTAATTTAGTCTCAACACATTTTTCTTCCATCACTTCACTCACCTGTGCAGCATCCTCTAAACCCCCACATGAATTCATGCTGCCTCTTCAGTTGTGAAGCCCACACCTTCGCTGTAATTCTCATGGGAATCTTCATAAAGACTCTGAAATGAGCTGGAGCTCCCAGGCAAGAAAATGGAGCTCTGGCCATCAGTCTGAAACCTTATCCCATCCACCCTCTTCCTAGGTGCCCCAAGATGTCCTTCTGCATGGCGTGTGAGTGGGTCCCAGGAGGAAGTAGGAGCAATCACTGCACTGGGCTGCTGCCCCAGCCGGTCCTCCATGCCTGGAGCATCATTCCTCTGCCATGTGCTCGCCCCACTGAGAACCCACTCGGAATGAAACCCAAAACAGCATGTCTTTCCAAAAAACTAATGGGAAAGTTTACAATCCTGATGGCATATGTCCTTAGCTCATCACACTCTTCTCCTGAAATCTACTATTACAATTTTTTGAAAACTATTTTAGATCAGCTTTCACCTGGTAATGCAAGATACATCATTAATTTTGGTGTATACTGCTTACTGGTAAAGTTTTGTGTGTGTAGTATTCTCTTGGGTATCAGCAAAACTAGTAAAACATCTTTTTTTTGAAAAGTGATCTGTGACTAGAAGGTAATTTATAATAAATGTACACAAGGGCTGTAGACACACAAATAAGAGAGACCAATGTCAGCAGCAGTTGGTAAAAATGTTACCAAGCAATTTCAGTAGGGGTACAGAGTGGTGAAATTTACCTTGTTTTATGAGACTACCACTAAAAATATTTCACCTCAAAACATGTGTCTTCGTAGCCCAACCTCTAGTTACAAATAGAAATTAATCGTGAAAAACAGCATCTCTCAAACACACATAGTCTTCTGTGAAAACTCTCATGTATGACAATGAGGAGTATCTTCTCTGTGCCCAGGGAAAAAATGGACCTACTTAAGCATTGAAATTGTATCACACCTTAAGAGACTAATAAGCAATAACAACAATATAATCACAACAACAAACTTACCACTGTTTGGAATTGTTTGTGGTGAATTCTTTAACTTTTGATTTTGTTTCCCTTTTGTGGGTTTTTCTAAATTCACATCCTCTTTTTTCCCTTTCCTCTTTGGGGGCTGAGGAGATGAGTTGTCGCTGGATCCTACGGTTGACTTAGACTGGCGATCATTTCCCTAAGTGGCAAAAGATTAGACCCTTATTATTGGCTAATGAACTCCCAAAGTGATTCCTAGTCAAATACAAGTCATTAACTAGGCATTCGATAAACAGGCCAGGGGCCAAAGATAGGTGTATTGTGCTGATTCTGCTTCTGTTCATTTTAATACATATGATTAATTCTTCCTGGTGGTAGAGCAAGGGGGTGGGGGTAGGAAGGAGAAGGAGGAGGAGGAGGAAAGAAGAAAGAAGAAGAAAAGAGAGAGAAGAAGAAGAAAAGAAGAAGGAAGGAAGGAAGGAAGGAAGGAAGGAAGGAAGGAAGGAAGGAAGGAAGGAAGGAAGGAAGGGAGGGGAAGAAAGAAATATTGTTGAGTAGTTAATACTACCAAGTATTCTATAAAAGGATGTCACTCAACCTTCATATCCCTGTGAGACAGGTACTATTATCACCCCATTGTAAGGAAGAAAGGAGGCTTAGAAGTTAAGCCTTGTCCCAAGTCACACAGCCTGCAAAAAGCGGAGCAGGTCCCCTGCCTTACTCATTTCCTCCCCCTGTGCCTTCTGAAGAACCAGCATCGATCTATTGATGAGGAATAGTGCAGCTCTCAGTTTGATTAGTTAATGAAGAAATGCCTTCCTACCTAGTTGTCACTGTGAATGAATAGGTACCGTCATTGGAACAGACACACCCTGTGCTTGTAAGTCTCCAATATTTACTCATCTGTGGGTGACTGCAGTGGTCTCCGTGAATTACAAATCCAGAGCAACACAGATCCTCGCAGTTCAAGACCACACGTCCACATTCCTGCAAGGCAGCCATCAGTGATCACACCTGTGGTGGTTGCCTCCAGTCCCCACACGCCACTCAAAATGAAGGCCTTGCACCTGCACAGAGGGCTCCTCAGCAGAAAGGTGAGGTTAACTTTCAGCGGCTCCTGTCACTGGCCCAAGTATGGCTCCTGAGGAGCCACATAATAGCCACCACAGTGGTAGCTACTGCAAGTGCTCAAGAACAGCTGTGCTGGCTTCAGCTACTGCTTGGCCATTGCGACAGACACTCCTACCTCATAAGAGAGCCTTGGCTCTCACATGCTCAGGTGCTACACTTACCTGCGTAATGTGCGAAGCTACAGCTAATGGAAAAAATACAAGTCTTAGAAACCCAAAGGACCTGGCTCAGAGCCACTGCTCTGCCACTGGCCACCTACAGGAACTTGGGCTAACTTCTACCTTGTCAAGCCTTGCCTCACCTGTTAAGTGGGGCTAATGTACCTGCCCTTAAGTCTATAACAAGAATGAAATGGTAACATTTAGAAAGTAACGGGTAGAGCGCCTGATGTCTAGTATTTATTCAATGAGTATCAGAGTGCTTTCTCTAAGAGCAAAGAGATAGTATCTATTTCTTAAAATCATATCAAACATACCACATTGAGTGTAATCTTTATGCAACATTTATACTATGCTAGTATCTGAAAATAAATGTAGTAATATTAAATAAACAAAGCTGCCCAGAAACCTATCATAACTGCTCACTTTAAACATTTATATATTCAGTCATTCAGAAGCACTTACACAGTTTTAGCTATTATCCAATTAAGGATAGCAAAATTCACAGCCTTATAAATGAAAGTATTCACGCTATTTTGTCAGAGTCTATAAAAAAATGAATTATGCATAAATTTATTAACAGTACGAAAACATGTCCGAATCTGTAACGCTTTTTGCATAATTTAATTTTCTGTTCCAAATGCAATTTAAATATACAGTTCTCATTTATTTATTGCATCAACTGCTACCACAGTTGGGCTTTTTCTTTCCTTTCCTTCACTGAATCTTTCTTACAAAGCCATAAACTGCTTGGCAGAAGAAATAGATAATACGATTATTGTAGAGATTCAAAATCTATCAGCCAGCTCTCATATTCCAGTCTATTTTCAACCAAGTCTATTCATCCCAAGATTTTAAGACTTTAAAAGCCTTGAATGAAAGGACTAGCCATTCTAGCAAGACTACTGGAATGTTCAGAGATGCTGTGGCACTTTTAAGGACTAAAATAGAACCTCGTGAATGAGAAATTTTGGATCTTGGCACAAAAGTTTTAACAGCTCTCTGGGAAAAGTCTTAATCACAAAAGGGGTATAACAAGGGAGAAGCGGAAGCCCTGTCCTCGAATGGAATGCCTGGGGATTTATACAATTTAAAAAGCTCTCTTGTTGAACATTCAGGAAGTTTTGATTTACTGCATTTCTGGTAGTGACACTCAAAAGGGTGATTGTGGAGCATCAAGAAAGACGATTTGATCCCAATAACTGCACACAGCACGGCTCTAGTAACTGTTACTCATGCATTCAATTACTGATTAATGACTAATCACCGGGCACTTTGTAAGAACTAAAACTGAGAGCAAGGGAAGAATTGTTTTCTAATTCGAAGACTGGAAATAATTTAAATGTTTACCCTTTTTTAAGGAATGTTGATTCATCAAAGTATTAAAATAAAATATGTAAGAAATTATATACAAATATATAAATTGTATATATTTGCATGTGTGTATATGTATATATACATATGTATATGTGTGTATACACGTATGTACATACACACAGAGGACAAAGGAATGAAGAGGGCGATTTTCCTTTCTTCTTGCAGACTTCCACATGTTGCTAATAATAACTTGGACACATGGACAGTCGTTGCTACTTGGGGACCACAGTGAACAAGGGACTTTGCCATTTCATACGGCTATGCCAGTTGATAAAACAGTATTATTGAGCACCACTTATGTGCTAAATACCCACTAATACAAATGTTTGCCAAATCTATGTGCTAAATACCCATTAACGAAAAGATTGACCAAACTTATAGGCAGTTTTCATTATTATCACTTTACAGATGAAGGAATTCACTTTCTCAGGATGACCCAGGTCTGATTTTTCTGCTATGCTGGAGCTTCCTGCCGCCAGGCCACTAGAAACAGCTATTACATAGTATGAAAAAAAGCCATTGGGAAGTGACAAAGTATGGCTTTATCTCGAAGTGCAAGGAACCAAGAAGCAGCCGAATTTTACAGCATGTCCTGTGCAAGAACTAGAGCCCAGAGACACTTAAGCCAGTGTCCTGCCTTCTGCCTCACACACATCTCAGCTCATCTGATCAGCTCTATCTCAAACAAACAACAAAAAACAGCCCTTCAATCAGCCCCTCACCCTACTGAAATTGGGATTTTTAAATAGTTCCTAAGGCAATTTCTAAAAAGATCCAATCTACTCAGGCTCCTTTCATTACTACAGAAACCCCCCCTCCCGTTTCCAGTCCCCATGACAACAAGCCACAAAACATCAAGTTTAAAATAATTCTGTGAGGATTTTGCCTGACAGAGCAGCACTTACCAGGTGTGTCTCTGAAGAGCAGGAACAAGATGTGACTCAGGCTGGTGTTTCTCTCTCACTTGCGCGTGTCGTGAAAGCGAGTGTGAGAAACCCTTTCATGCACACTGAGCTCAGTTTCTCCACCAGGTAAATGGAGACCGAGAGGCACGCACAATTTTTGTCGCTTCACGGTGACTTTGTGATATGTGGATAATCGTGTGGGTTTGTTTTTTTTTCTTTTTACCAAAACTTTAACAACTATAATATTTGAATCAGTAAATTACTGATCACAAGACATATTAGCCATGTGGTAATAAGAACAACAAAAGACAATGAGATTTAGTCTTTGGCTTTAACTTTCAAATAGTTATCTGATTTTGCAGCTTTCCCACTAGAGGGTACCTCCATTCCACATGAGGTGACCTCGCAGCTAGAGAATGGGTTTATTTCACTGATGAGTTTATTTTTCAAACTTTATAAAACTTAAGACAATTCACTTCTATCTTCCTTTTGTTTTCAAGGTTAGAATCACAACTTTAAAATATTCAGAATTTGCTCATTTCTGTGATTTTTCCCAGCACTTGGAACTTGTATCAGCGTGGCTTCCAGTCTCACCGTCCTTCACACAAGACCTTCCCTGGCTGATCTGAAAGGGTCTGCTGGACCCCAAGAACCCTTCATTCCCCACACTTCCCACCACAAGGGGGCGCTGACCAATCACTGCACCAGCAGGGATGCAATGTGGAGACTACAGCAGCTTTCTCTCCCCTGGAGTTCTCTCAGGCCCTACCCACACTACCCTGCATTATGTAACAGAGCAAAGCCTAGAAAGCTGTGTGGAAACATGAATTCCTAAAACCCAGTCCTGTGTCCCCTTCGATTTGCAGCATGAGTTCAGGGATGCTTCCCCTGGCTTGGCAGTGGTCCCCCAAGTTTTAAGCTAGCTTTCTCACAGTCCAGTTCACTCTGCCCCCAACTCAGTGCCAAGCAGTGAAGGATCTTAAAAACACGTAACATTCTCCCAGGAACGAATAAATTAAAGGAAAGGAGTAAATTAATCCTTCTAATAAAAGCTGAGTTTCTGACTTTGGAATTATGATCTAAGATGCTCTCTCTGTGCGGCTCACGGCCAGTCATGCACAAGTCCTTTAAACAGGTTCTGAGAATCTACTGCGCGCCATGTGGGCTATTACTCTCTGCTCAAATATGACCTCCTAACAGAGGCCTGCCCTGCCCACCCAGATGATCTGGCACCCTCTCTCACTTTCACTTCCCACATCTTGATGCACTTTTCATCAAGCTTCTCGCTAATTAATACCAAATATATCGTGTATTGGTTTGTCTTTCTCCTCCAGAATGTAAGCTCCACACACTCAGTGTTTTCTCAGCCATCTATGCCTCCCCCTCTTAGCCAAACACTAAAACAGTGCCCAGAACACAATACGTACTCAGTAAATGATTGTGATGAATGTGTCAATCAATGACGACAGACCATTACAATATACTCAAAGAAGAATTATCATAGGTGTCCATCTCCCCTGCTGCCACCGGTCCAAGGCCCCTGCATCACATGCCTGAACTCCAACTGTCTCACGGCCTCCTGCTCCTATTCTTGTCCCAACTCACTCCTCTGTAGACACCACAGCCAGAATGATCTTTTCAAAGCGTAAACCAAATGGTACCACTGCCTTCTTCTAACCCTCAAATGGTTTTATTCTCTCAAGGAATAAAGCCCAAACTCCTTACATGGCCTCAGCATCGGGCGCTGCTGGCTCAGTTCCATCTCAGACCACTCTGGCCTTCTTCCTGCCCTCCTCATGTGCCGAGCTCTTGACCGAGGGACTTTGCGACTTTTTCCTCTGCCATGGAAGCTCATTTCTTCCCTGCCCCGATCTTATATGACTGGCTCCATCATTAAAATCTCAGTCTCACAAAATTTTATACCAGTAGGTGCCCCATCACATTTTATTTTACACATCACACTTACACCATCTGCAATTATTTACATATGAGGTTGGTCTGGAAAAAGTCCAGCCATTGTTAATATAACGAGAACAGTTTGTGCCACATCGATGTAACCTGGCATCCAAGGAGAGAGGGGACTGGAATGCTTATGCGTGAACAATGACGATGTCACTGTACTAGTCAGTAGGGGTGGTAGATGCGGTTGAGTGAGCATGTGTACTGTGTGGCTGCCACATTCAAGATGACTGAGCGAGTAGAGCAAGGAATCTGTATCCAATTTTGCATTAAGCTTGAACATTTCTCCATGGAAACTATTCAGATGATTCAGGAGGCCACAGCTATGGCAACTGGTGATTGGCAGCTTCATCATGATTACATGCCAGCTCATGCATCATGTCTCGTGCAGAATTTTTCGGCGAACATCAAATCCCCAGGTGACTCAGCCCCTGTACAGCTCAGATTTGGCATCCTGCAACTTCTGGCTTTTCCCAAAACTAAAATCACCTTTGAAAGGGAAGAGATTTCAGACCGTCGATGAGATTCAGGAAAATATAACAGGGCAGCTGATGGCAATTAGAACTGTGTGAGGCCTCAAGGTGTCTACTTTGAAGGGAACTAAGGTATCATTGTCCTATGTACAATGTTTCTTGTATCTTCTTCAACAAATATCTGTTTTTCATATCATATGTTTCGATACCTTCTGGACAGACCTCGTATTTATTTGGAGGCCTACAGTCTGTCTCCTCTGTTCTTCCACCCTCTCCTCTGCCTGTCCCCCATAGGCACTCGAATGAAAGTTCCTCCGGGTCTGAAATCTTGTCTATGTGTGAGGTGTGTAGAGTAGTTCCTGGCACTTAGTAAGTGCTCAGTAAATATATCGTGTGGATGACTGAATGAGCAGATGAATGGATGGGCAAATATTCAACATGTTTTGGCAGCATTGTGGAAAGAGGAACAAACCCTGCTTTCATTTTATTTTTCTAAGTCAGAGTGTGGGAATACAGTTCTGAGTCTGTGCTTTCTGTGAGATGGAAATAGTCCGTCACTTACTCAGAGAAGCCTTTGCTGACACACCTGTCTAAGTTACTTCTCCCTGGATTGTCTCTCATATGGCTCTGTGCTTTTCATTCATTTTCATCACACTTAGTGACTATATATGAATTTGTGGAATTGTTTAACCTTTGTCTTCCCCAGTAGGCCATAAACTAAGAGAAAGCAACATGTCTCTTTGTTATCACTGTCTCCCCAGGGCTTAGTTCTGGGCCAGACACATGGGAAACTAAATCAATCATCATTAGATGACCCAGTACTCAGAGCACAGGTTATAAATCGCATGTGAGTGCCTCCTGCACATGAATTTTAAGCAGGAAATACATTATACATTTTTAATAAAAATATTTAGACATTCTAAATTACAGAATAGCAAGCACGTAATTCCAAAGTTCATTAATTGTGAATGGAAAGAGTCAAGTCATGATCTTGATTCTAACATCAACTTCCCCTTTGACCTAGGGTCACTTATCAGCCTCACTGAGTCCCTGTTTAATCATCACTCTTCCAGCTGCACTGTGAGAACTAGTGGGCACATGTTTACCTGGGACACAGAAGAGACTGCACTTCGAAGTCCTGAAGAAGAACTAGAGGACAAAACTTCCAAACCCTAAACTCATGGGTTATTTAGCTTTACAGTGACTAACATGCTTTTCAGCTACTGGAATATCCTCTGCCTTCTTTCTCTATACTCATGATATTGGTTGCCTCAAACCTGGGTGCTCTGTGGTTCTCACTGCACTCTCTCTCTCCAAGCTCCATGTACCCATCCTCTCACTCAGTAGTATGATGAGGCCTGTTCCCTGCCAGGCTGTGCTGAGTGCTAGGAAGGAACATTACAATGACAGGTGCCTGCTCTTCAGCTATGACCATTATGTGGATGAACTTGCAAATGTATGTCTGATGTCCATATCAGGCCTCAGACTCCACCATTTATAACTGCTCTCTACTAGACTTCATGATGACAATTCCAATTTACATGTTGGAAATTAAGCAGGTCCTTACTTCCTCTGACTGTCTTCTCTTTGGCCATAGTACTGCCATTTTATCAGGCATCCAAGCTCAAATTTGCAGTTACCTTTGGCTCCAACCTCTCCAAAAACCCCATGTACCCAGTCATCAAGTTAAGTCTTCCATTTCTTCATGAGCAGTAATCGCCTCCTGCTTCCTCTACCACCTGCCCAGTCTAGACTCTCAACACTTTCTACCAAGGCTACAGGTTGTAATTGCCACAAAGCTGACGTCTGATCTGTGGCCTCTCACCACGTTAGGTCAAAAGGTCTGATCTTCCTAGAATGGACTTGGATTCACATTCTAACCTCTCAGAAGCCCTCATGAGCTGCCCTCTACTCAAAGATAAAGACTAGACTCATCATTCTGACATTCCAAGTCATCTAAAACTGCCATCACCTACCATTCAGGCACATCAGCTTCCACACCACCACGATGGACCTTCTGTTCCAGTCAGCCTGAGCAACTCATTGTTCCCTGGGGTCAGAAGCGTGAGCTTCCTCCAGTCCAGCCATCTGGATGCAGTCCCTCCCCTGCCATTTGCTCAACATGAGCCTTTGGGTGTGGTACTCCTACTGTCTGTGCTTCCTCTTCTCATTTTTAAATGCAGTAATAATAGTACCTGCCTTGTGGGGTGAGGATTAAGTGAATTACGTCTGTAAAGACACTGTCATAGCATTCACTAAATACCAGACAGCATTATGGCTTCTCCCAAGTGCTCACCACCTTTCCTCACACTGCCCCTTCTATCTGAAACCCCCCTGCCCTCATTGACCTTTGCCTGAACCTTAAACAGTCCTCAAAGGCACAGTTCAAATTCAACTTCCTCCATGTACTTTGACCAACGTACGTTCATTCCTTCTGTCTCTCTTATGTTTACCAGTCTCACCACAGATTTGCAGTTTAGCTTGTTAGCTACATTTTCAAGCCATCTTCCTTATTTCAAAGAGATTATAAATTTCTGAGGTCAAGTGCTTTATCACATGTAGGATGAGTCTCAGGGAATGAGTGGGTGGTACGTCTATTGTGTGTTACGCTGAATCCAGTACTTCCTCCTCACACAAAATTATTTTTTCTTTTTTCAGTACTTTCACATGACACAACCAGAAGGATGGAAGAGGTATCTAAATCATCACCAGGAGACAGAACTTCATTGCCAAAGAGTCACTTGTTTCACAAAACACCATTGTAGGAACTTTGCTCAGTTAATTCAGAGAGAAGAAATGTCAAATCAATCTGATCACTACTCATCTGGAACTTCAAAAAGATCATTTCTCAAGCTGGGTAGAAAGAGAAGCCACAGCTCGAGAAAAATCTGTCCAAGCAATACAAGCAGCGCGACATAAAATTCATCCATCCCCCTGAGGAAGTACAGATGAAAAACTACAAAGAAGTTAATAAATGACCTCCCAAATACTTGCCACAGTCCCCACATAAAGAGGTGCTTAACAGATGTTTGCTTAATTAACAAATAAATGAATGGATGATAAGTGGAAAAGATTCTGATGGGAAATAAATATTTAGAGGGATTCTCATTCTTTTAAAGAACTGTATTTGAGGATTGCCATTTTCTTACAAAGACTTCTTTTTGAGTCTTTGTCACAGACAGGAAACAGGGCTGGATGGGCCACTGAACGTGGCCTGCACCACAGCATTTCTTCCAGTTGTATGTATTATTGCCTAGATTCCAGCTGTGACATACGTTTTATCAGGTCCACGTACAAGCAAAATATGCCTGTGTTGAAATCTGTATTTTAAAAATGTTAGCTCTCTTTCAAGACCTTACTTGTAACATTAACGTTCTAGTGTTGTTTCACATAATTGCTTATATACCAGCTGAGTTTTATTTCTTAAAATTTAATTGAAACCCAAAGGACAGTCGCTCAATATTGTATAGAAGTAAAGAACATTAATGAGTAAACCATCTGATACTTACACTCCCTTTAGACTTTCTGGATCCTACAATAGGAGGCAGTGAAGAAGCTTTCTGACTGAGGAAACAAATTGCAATTTAGAAATGTGAGTGTTATTTACAAATAATACACAGTGGAAGACAACTGGCACCCACCTTGTCATCCCAACCTGGACATCAACTGTCAGTGTCCCACCAAACAGTACTATGTACAACCCCAGCTTCACAAAGTCCGCCGTAAAACTTCCAAGTTCTATTCCAAAAGATGCCCAGTGTTTCCCTGTATACTACTGTAACTGATACTTACAGTAAACTTTTAGTACCAGCTTACATTTTTTCACAGTATTTTCATTTAAATGCCAAAATTTTCTGTATGAATTTCAAAAAATCATTTCTCAAGCTGCATAATGATTTTGCCAAATTGACTTTAAAACAATAAATTATCTTTTTTAATGTCTACGCTGTTTACCTCTGATAGAAGCTTAGACTGGTAACACACTCACATTTATATTCAGTGAGTTTCTAAACCAGTCATTCTTGTCGAGAAATAAAAAACTTTCTTCAGCTCCAGGAATGTTGTTTCATAGATGGATATCTACATTATTGGGAAAAGACCTGTTCTAGAACCCCAGTGAACCTTGCTGTAAATAAGGTAGGTAAAAGTAAATCACACTAACTTGTCTGAGAAAGGCCACCATGAGCTGTGCTTTTCTTACTGCCATTAGCTACACACGGGAGCTAAAAGCAGACCCATCCAATGTTGCTTAGCAGATTGTGAAAGTATTTTATTTCATGGATGGGTAAGGATGGGTAGCAATAAGTCTTCTGGTAAATAATTCCAAAGTGCTGGAAAGGCATGTGCTTCAAACAACACCCCAGAAATTTCATTTCATCAAATACTTATTATCCAGAAACAGCTGGCCTCTCCACTAGGCTTCACAAATAGAGAATTAATGGACAACATATTGGTGGTCTTCTGAGCTACCTCTGCAAGTATTTCATAGATTCCCCCCAAATTATTGTGCAATAGCTCTCCATCTCCAATCATGGAAAAAATCAAAAAAGGATCAGCATATACCATACATGTTTTTCAGTCGCACTGATAAACAAGATTATATATTGGAACAGATACCGGTGGTCGGCAAAAGACTCAATGCCACTTCAGGTGACAACTGGAATGTGCAGAGTGAGTGAGGATGAGAACTTACCCATAAGACCTTCTCATTGTTGACTTGTCAAAAAGTAATTCCGTGTAAGGCAGTTTCTTAAACTTATCTCTGCCAACAGCCACATAAAACTGTCCGTTCTCCAACTCTGCCCCACTTTCAACAAGTTTTCCTTCTAAAGTATAAAGTCTGCCAAAATATGAATGCCAACAATTAAAATTTTAACAAGCACTGAAAGAACTGCTTAAAGTTACAAAGTAAATAAAAACATTCTGTTCTTAATTTGGCTCATCTGTTACTACCCTAATTATTGAGTTACAAATGCTTCAAATCATTAGACTCAGCTAAATGTCAGCGTTATAACGCAGACACACTTGCCATCTAGCTGTGCAGCGCTTCGTCCCCATGAACTTGGCAGTCCAACATGAGTATTCCCTGTGGCTGCCACATTAAGATTTTAGAGGGAAAGACCAACTTGTACAAAATGCAGCGCTTTAAATAAAGTTCAGCTTCTGTTGAGGTTTGTCCTATTTATATTTTGGAAGCACTTTTAAAATTTATTTTCTCAATTTATTTGTCAGGTTGATGTGCCTCTTAAAGCATTCTGCATATGAGCGGCTGTCAGCCAAGGTATTACATCCGAACGCACAAAACCAGATCTGAAAGCAAGAGGTGAGAGGGCAGGAGGTGAAAGACCGCACTGCCAGTAGTAATGATGCAGAGGTACATAACATTCATGCTTCTTTCTTTCCTTTTCCCCTAACTTCCTTTATCTTCCCAGAATGGATTTCACAAAAACCAACCTTTACTGTAAAACTGCTGCTTTGAGCTACAATTAATATATTACTTATTAAAAGGACAGAAATAATTTTCTAAACAATTTAAAGCATCCAGAGAATTTCTTTAAAGAACAGGAAGAAAAACAGACCATTAGAAAAACTACACAGAAAGACAACGCCTATATTTGAAGGTTATAAACAAGAGTTAGCAACTGGAAGGGTTTCAAGATAACTGCTAAAAAATTCTCAGACTTCTTATATTACCTATAAAGGTTAGTGACATTTGCTAATTTTAAAAAATCCATTCACCTGTCTGCTTGTTTACTGATTATGTAAATGGCCATGTCATAGGGAGCCACGAAGTACAAAGAAAATAGCCACCGAAATCCCTGGAGTGTGTTTGTGTTGAGGTAGTATAAAGGTGCCAAAGTCCTTTGACAACATTGTACTCCTATCCCTACGGGTCTAAATGTCAGCACTTCACCCTGAGTTCTGGTTTTCCTGCCTGGGGTTTCTCAACATTTTTGACATTTTGGGCCTGACTTTTCTCCGCTGGAGAGGCGGGAGGCTGTCCTGTGAACTGCAGGATAGCAGCGCCCTTGGCTTTTACCCACTAGATGGTAGTAGTGGCCGCCCCATCCCCAGCTGTGACTACCAGAAATGGCTCTCAACACTGCCAAACGTCCTCAAGGAGCAAAACTGCCCCTGGTTGAGAAGTACTGGTTTAGACCCTGACCTTATTTCATTTTCCTTCAAAATAGAAAGATCTGAATCAGTAATTAGCTTCTATAGCTAGAAAGTAAAAGGCAGCATAGCTGTGGATCTGGAAACGGCTGAGATTTGACTGGTGTCCTCTGCAGGGAGACAAGGGTACTGATTTTAGCCACTCTTTCTGTGACTCTTACTGACCTGCTTTCTTCCTTTGCTGCAGAACACAAGAAATACAAATAGGAAGTTGAGCCAATTTTTATGGGGTGCTTTTAATATATAAATATGTTGATGTGCAGCAGGATCCAACCATAAGATTTTTTTAATGTTCTGTTAAAGAAAAATGGGCATGTCCAAAGTGAACAGCAACCAAATCTCACTCATACCTGACATTATATTAAGAATGAGCTTTCTCTAAGTATTCAAGTGTTCAGGGGACATACAACTATTTTTTTTTCTGTATTTGTACTTGCATAAATTTTATTTCTTTGTATGAATTTGTTCACGTCAATATATGTATAAATAAGTACATCTTGGGTGTGGAATTGTGTGTATTTATCTTTCT
>VMDR010021330.1:0-16911 GCA_007922815.1 Macrotus californicus | reverse complement strand
AGTATTATATTATTCAGAATTCATGTACTACACAGTACAGTTTGGTCTACTTTGATATGCTAAAGGAATGAGGCTGTTTTAAATTTTCCAACTAATACTGCACTTTTGTCTACTTGTGTTTTTAATAGTTTTCGCTTCACATATTTCAGTGTTCCTGGCCTAGATGGGATTTGTGATCCCATCTGTACAGTACTGATCCCATCGGTACATATTCACTGTACAGTTTCCCCTTCAGTAATACAGAATTCTGTGCTCATTCTATCATTTGCCGTGGATCTCCTGTATTTAATTCCAATATTGCAACCCATATTTTCTGTTTGCATGTATGTTTGCCCATGTCTGGGCATCAGTGTGGTTTAGTTTTTTAGAGAGTAAATTGTCTGATTATTATTTTCTCCAGTTTGATGGTCTTTATCTTTTCATGGGGGGATTAAGTTCATTCATATTTATTACACAAACAGATGTACTACTTATTTCTGTCATCTGTTTCCTCTGCTTTTATGCTTTCATGCGGTTTCCTTCTCTCTTCCCTTCCCTTCACCTTTCCTGCCTTTCTGCCGTCCTCCTTCCTTTTCTTGGTTTTTGTTTGTATTTTTTCTGTTGTGTTGTTTTATTACTACACAGACTAATTGTTTTTGCTCTGAAAACGTCACTAAAAGAGCTAGATGTGGTGCCACTCAAAGATTACAGAGGATGAAGGTATCAACATGTATTCTAGTCCAACTGTAAAGCCCCAAAGGGCTCATTACCAGGAAATTCTAAGAGTGACATTGTGGTGACCCGAGGGACAGGCCTTCATAGCCACTGCATACAGGCCCATAGATTCACACTAGCCTTGCTACACTTGGGACAAAATCCTTGCTTTGGTGGTAGCAACTTTATTTTAGGAAAATGACAGAGCTTTCCCATACTTCTGAATTTAGGAAAATACATTATTACCCTTTTCCTGGGCACAGGCAAGAAGGCAAAGACCTCGAATTTGTTTTACTCCTTAATGTTGTTATTCCCACATCTCTTCTTCAGTTTGGTAATGTGTGTCCCAAGCCCTGGGGGCGGGGGGCGGGGGGTAGGGGACGATGTTGGGAAGAACTGAACTTGTTCTGCTGTCATACATAAACACAAAAGGATATGAATAGGTAGGGCCAGAAGGTTTTTGGGGCGGTGAATACTCTGTAATTCTAAAATGGTGGACAGATGACGTTACGCATTTGACAAAGCATCAGTTCATCAGTCATATCAATGTGCCACACCAGTGCGAGGACTTCATAGCTGGGGAAACCAGGAGAAGGGTGGGGACAGGAGGGAGGGGATATGTGAGAGTGTCTGTACTTTCTGGTCAATTTTCTGTAAACCTAAAACTACTCTTACAAAATAAAATCTGTTAATTAAAATCAAAATAAAGATAGCCTGTGCCACAAGGGTATTAACATTTCATGTAATAATTCCATAACCAGCTTTCAGGGTTCTGGTTGAAATTGACAGCCTTCCAGTATTAACTTTTCCATGAGAATAGTACATATTTTGCTACATTTAGATCTTTCAATTTTCTTTCAGAGAATGTTTTGTAGCAGAAGTCAGACAGTTATAGGGTCCCAATTCAGCCCAAAGCATAATGTTTTGTAATGGTGTTAACATTCTTTAAGATTTTTAAGAGAAAGAAAATGAAGAAAAAGAAAGAAAAGCACAAGAATATGTCACAGTTCATTAACCTGCAAAACCTATAATTATTTACTATCTGACCCTTTACCAAAAAAAATTACCAACTCCTGTTTTGTAGTTTTAGCTTTAGAGATCTTACACACTTGCTAATTAATTCCTAAGAATTTATACTCTGGTTTCTCTTCAGATCATATAAATCTTTTACCTTTTTAATTCCTAAGAATTTTATGAGGTTTTTATTTTTTAATTAAAAAATTTTAATTGTATTTTTCTTTTATTTCCTTTTCTAAATTATATTTTAATGTTTATGCTATTACAGTTGTCCCAACTTTTCCTCCTTTGCCCCCTCTCCACCTAGCAACCCACTCCTTCAGGTAGTCCTCACAGTGTTGTCCATGTCCACAGGTCCTGCACATGTGTTCTTTGGCTACTCTGCTTCCTATGCTGTACTTTACATCCCCATGACTACTCTGTAACTACCAATTTGTGCTTCTTAATCCCTTCACCTTGTTTGCCCATCCTCCTGAACCCCCATCTAGCAACCATCAATATGTTCTTTGTATATATGTTCATGTATTGATTCTGTTTCTGTTCTGCTTGTTTGTTTTGATTTTAGACTCAATTGCTGATAGATGTACTTATTGCCATTTTATTTTTCATAACTTGATACATTTCTTCTTAAAGAAGACTCTTTAATATTTTATATAATACTGGTTTGGTGGTGATGACCTCCTTTAGCTTTTTCTTGTCTGAGAAGCTCTTTATCTGTCCTTTGATTCTAAATGTTAGCTTTGTTGGGTAGCGTAATCTTGGCTATAGGTCCTTGCTTTTCATCACTTTGAATATTTCTTGCCAATCTCTTCTACCCTGAAAAATTTCTTTTGAGAAATCAGCTGGAAATCTTATGGAAACTCCCTTGTAGGTAACTAACTGCTTTTCTCTTGCTGCTTTTAAGATTCTCTCTTTGTCTTTAACATTTGACAGTTTAATTGTGATGCATCTTGGTGTAGGCCTCTTTGGGTTTATCTTGTTTGAGACTCTCTGTGCTTCCTTGACTTGTATGTCTATTTTCTTTACCAAGTTAGGGAAATTTTCTTTCATTATTTTCAAATAAGTTTGCAATTTCTTGCTCTCTGTCTTCTCCTTCCAGCACCTCCATGATGCGAATGTTGGTGTACTTGAAGTTGTCCCAGAGGCTCCTTTCACTATCTTCTTTTTTTTGGATTCTTTTTTCTTCTTGCTGTTCTGATTGTTTTTTTTTTTTTTTGCTTCCTTATATTTCAAATTGCTGATTTGATTATAGGCTTCATCCACTCTACTGTTGATTCTCTGTAAATTGTTTATTTTAATTAGTCTATCCTTCATTTCTGACTGGATCTTTTTGGTGAGGTCCTCCCTAAAGTTCCTTGAGCATCCTTATAACCAGTGTTTTGAAATCTGTATCTGATAGATTTCTAGTCTCCATTTTGTTTAGTCCTTTTTCTGGAGTTTTGATCTGTTCTTTCACTTGCGCTATGCTTCTTTGTTTCATTTTGGCATCCTCCCTGTGTTTGTTTCTGGTATTAGGTAGACCTGTTATATCTCCCAGGCTTCATGGAGTGGCTTAATGTAGTAGGTGTCCTGTAGGATCCAGTGCCATAACCTCCCCTACTACCCAAGTTGGGTACCTGAGGTACACCCACTATGTGGGATGTATATACCCTTTTATTGCAGTTGAGCCTTCATTGCTGTTGGCACATCTAAGGTCAGCCACCACCTGTGTTCTGTCTGGGGTCACACAGCATAAGCTACACAACGATCTGCAGGTGACTGCTACTTGTGCTGGGCTTGGAGGTAACCAGGGGAGGCCAAGTTGTGAACCATGTCTGGCTGCTGCTATTGCTGGGCCTGGGGCAACTCGGCAAGAAGTATGGGGCTTGCTGAAGCCAGATGCTGCTCTTTTGAGAGAATTTAGGAAAATCTGAAGCATGGTCCAAGACAAGCCATTTGTATGGAAAAACCACTGGAAACAGCTTGGGTGGGCCTGAAAGTTGGGTGGGGCAGGGCCTCGGGAAATCACCAGTGTGGGGCAAACAGTGTGAGCCAGGCTGATGGAGCTTCATATATGGCCCTCACCTGCCAGCTGTCAGACTTGCTACGAGGAGAGCTCAGAAAAGGAACAGTGGCCTCTGCCAATGCTATGACTGGGAGAAAGCTCTTACCCTGATGCCAGACAATTCATTTCCTCCCCATATGTCTCTGATGCCTTTCAATCTGCTGCCTCAGTGCTAGAATTCAGAGGTAGTTAGTGAGTTTGAGTAAGTCTGTATGTGGGCCCTTTAAGAGGAACTATCAGGGAGCCCAGCAGTTTCTGTCATCCCCAGCCTCAATCCCTGATGGTTTTTATATCCAGAAGTTATGGAGACTTATCTTCCTGGCACTGGAACCCTGGGCTGGGCTCCTGGTATGGGGTTGGGAGCCTTTGCTCCAGAGATATCCCTCCCAATTTTTATCCACCACATGTGGGTGTGGGTCCAGTCCACTCCGTGTTTCTGCCCCTCCTACCAATCTCAGTGTAGTTTCTTTAATTTCGTACTTGTAGGACTTTCATTTAGCTCAATTTCTGACCATTCTGAATGATGGTTGGTCTATAGCCTAGTTGTAAATTTGATAAGGTTGTGTGAGGAGGTAAGCTGTGTTTACCTATGCTGCCATTTTGACCAGAAGTCAGTTGAGCTTTTAAATACTATTGTAAATGTTATCTTAAAAATTTTATTTTTCAATTGTTTATTGGCCTAGAAAATACAATTGTTTTTTACATGTTGAGCCTGTGTACTAGAGCCTTGGTAAATGCATTCCTTACTTCTAGTAGTAGTTTCTTTGTAGAATCTTTAAGATTTTCTATATATATAGTCGTGTTTTCTTTACATAAAGACACTATTCTTCAAAATATAAATAAATTGATTGATTGATTTTTTTTGCATTAAGGGGTTGATGGAAGAAAACAAGGTTCAGATTACTGTTTTAAATCCCAAGTCTGTCACCATGGGTCAGCTGTACGGACAGTTTGACGTGGTGTCCCACGAGTGGTCCGACGGGGTCCTCGCAGTCACTTTCCGAGTATTTGCTTCTTCTGTGGTAAGCACTGACACTTCTGCATGCGTGTTTAGAAATCCGTGATATTTCCTTCTTGTCAATTTCCGATTTTTTCAGTTGTTTCAAGCAAACATATTTATAGCTCAAGATATTTATTCAAAACACATTACTGGGTAGCCTGGCAGTGTTTGTGTGAAGAACCTCATTAACACCTACAAAGATGCAGAGACCTTGCCGGCAAGCAGCTTTGCCCTGGTGAAGGACAGGGGGAAGTGTTTGTGGTTTTCTTTGTTCAGGCCAAATGATCCAGGGAGGAGAGCCTCTGAATAACTTGATCCTTTTTCTCCGTCAGTGATGTCCTTCCTTTGCCCTGCTGGCACACCCACTAACAGTTAGATATAGTCCAACATTTAGAGGAGAAACTGCAGACCATTACAAAAAAAATGGTTCAAAGTTCCAACGCTGTCCCTCTAGTGTGTTAAGAAGACAGTGGGCTTTCTGTGGAAAGCAGAAGGCATAAAGGATATGCCAGCTGCTAACTGCTGTGAATGGGAGTGGGTACTTACCTACTCTTGGCTTGTTCTGCTTATTCTGCTGAGTGGCTGTTGCCCACTCTTACAAAAAGAGTTCGCAGACCAGTAAATGGTTATTTGGTTGCCATATGCTTTCAGGCTCTCCATAGAGCAGGGGTGTCAAACTCATTTTCACCGGGGGCCACATCAGCCTTGCGGTTGCCTTCAAAGGGCCAAATGTAATTTTAGCACCGTATAAATGTAACTACTCCTTAACTAGGGGCAAGGAGCTCGGTGCTGTTGCCAAGTGGAAACAAGGTGCCAGGCTGGATAGAACAAGGTGGAGGGCTGGATTCAGCCTGCGGGCCTTGTGTTTGCTGCTTGCGCCATAGAGTGTGACCATATGGGAGATAGCTTGCTAAGGCTAGTCTTAAAGGAAAGGGGCCTAAGCTAGAGACATTTATCTAAAAAGTTAAGTAAGTTGAATGTTTCCTTTGTTCTGATTACATACATACTAAATTTGGTGCTCTTTTTCCACTTGAAGACCCACCTGGTCCTGACTCATGAGTCAGTGTAATAATAGAAAAACATCAAATCTCAGCTCTGTTCCTGTTGGCTGCAGGACCGAGGGCAATGTGTAACACAAAGACAGACTCTCATGGAGCAGAGGTCTTGTCCAGTATCAGGGTTCACTCATTCAAGGGTAAAAGTAATCCTGAGGCACAGGTAGGGCAGGCAGAGATCAGGGACTATTGATGTAACATCTCAGGTCCTCTCACTACAGCGGATGAACTCTGGCCCAGATTAACATATGAAGTCTCTAAATAATGTATGCAGTTACATTATTTATACAGAAATAATAGTGAGACCTCTTCTATATTATACTCATTTACATAGCTGACATTGCGTTTCCCAGGAAGCTGTGTTGCATGACTACTGAGTCTCAGGGAGTAAGTAGCTGACCCAAGTGAGAAAGCTGCTAAGCAGTAGAGCCAAATTAAAATGAGGTCTTTCAGATTGCAAAGCCCAGCATCTCACCGTTACAGGGGAGTTTTTCCCCAAAAGTGAATATTAACAGTTATGGGAAGCCGACGGTACGAGGGCAAGTTAGTCTCTGAGGTATGGGCCCTTCCTTGCTTCCTGAACTTGGCCAGAGCTGACCTCCAAGTGTGCATGTGTGTGGTGGCCAGAGGCCATGACAGGCCCACTGTGTCGAGGTTAACGCAGCCAGCCACAGGGTGAGAGGACGTGTTAACATGGATTCAAACTGTTCAGCACTTGAGCTCAAATTTACATTTGCTAAAGTTGAACCAAGGCATCATCTCTACGCAAAAGGCTGGTTCATAAGGGTCTGGACAGGAGAGCCTGTTTCTGCATTTGCCAGCTAATACCTGGTCGCTCCTTGATGCTTATTGGGCATTTACTATACTCCAGACAGTGTGTGAATACTTTGATCTTTATCAATGTGGGACCGTGAATGTTATATTGATATTGATGTCCTATTCCTCCATGAAGCAGTCCAGCCCAAGAGGTGTGTCTGTATGTAGGTGTGTGGCGGGAACAAGAAATTTGGCTTAGCACACAAGAATAATTAATCTGTGTGAACACAATACTATATAGAGTCAGACAATCCAAATGAAAATCCTGTTTTCCATGGACAATATGTTTTTAACTTATGATATGTTCTGAAACATGTTATGTATGAATTCAGAAACATTGAAAAAGATAGAATTTAAGAAAGTGCTACAGTGTGTTTTGTCCATGGCATGTACACGGTGAGGCAAAAGCAGGTTTACAGTTGTGAATACACAAATCCCAATTTATCCTTGTATTGTTATTTTTTGATTATATTATTTTCCATGCAAACAACTGTAAGCCTACTTTTGCCCCACCCTGTATAGGCTTACTCAGTGCCTATATCATTCTCTCTCTCTCTATATGTAAGTATATATACTTTATTCTATATATATTCTATATGTTCTCTATTATATATATACTTTATTCACATATATACTTTATTCAAAGGGTGCCTTTACATTTTCACAGTCAAATTAATTTTAGAGTTACATTTTAAATTTTGAAATATTGTTGAACTGTTTCCTTACGTTATCATTATTACATTTTTGCCCTGTATTCACCATATGTGTCAACCAGACACCAGACAGGAAATGGTTAATTTTCGATGGACCAGTGGACGCAGTATGGATTGAGAATATGAACACTGTGCTGGATGACAACAAAAAGCTGTGTCTCATGAGCGGGGAGATTATTCAAATGTCACCACAAATGAATCTCATTTTTGAACCAATGGATTTGGAAGTTGCCTCTCCTGCCACTGTAAGTTCTCAGTTTTGACACCTGCTTATAAATCTAGAATGTTATAAATGCTTTTATTACCAAGTAAATTTAACTTTAAATGAAAAGCGTTTGTAGAATTCACTTTGACAGCGATCTCTGATTCCCCAGGAGCGGACATAATCTGTTGACATACCTTGACAAAGTTGAATCAGGTCTTTTTTTCCTCTTTGTCTGTGACTGTTTGGTAAAGTCAGACATAAAAAAATTAGATCGTGAAATTAAATAAGTTTAAGCATTTTTTCCCAAGAATTTATAAGAAAGAGACGGGCCAGGTCGTATTTCTTTCATAGGCAGTGCCTTGATGGTAAGCAGTTGCTGTTGTTCCAGGTTTCCAGGTGTGGAATGATTTACATGGAGCCTCACATGCTAGGTTGGAGACCGCTGATGATGTCTTGGTTAAATCTCCTACCTGCTAGCCTCGGTACCGCTCAGAAGGAATATATCGTAAGCTTATTTGAAAGAATGGTCCCTATTTCTGTCGAATTTATTAGAAAGCACACAAAGGTAAGAGGGATGGGAATTTTAAGATTTAAAAAGTAAATGGAAAATCCAAATTAGCTGTATATATTAATGTTAATGTCTACTTTTATTGTTAACTATTAGATATTAAAGTAATTTCTTAACTGGTTTGACCAAAACCTTTTTTTCTAATTAAAGTAAAAAGATTCTTATTTATATACTTATTCCATCAAAAAATATTTTAAGTGAAGCACCTTAGGGTTTGGGAAAATGTATGCTTGCTAATCTTTTTTCTCTTAAAAAAGTCTCAAAGGCCCACCTAACCACATCTGGATGAAAATACTCTAAAATGTTGTCTCTCATTTCTAATGGACTACTTATATTTTAAGTAGTTTCTGTTTGTATAATTTTCTTCATTTTCCAAAGTTCCTAGAATAAATATATATTATTTTGTAACCGGAAAAGAGGGCCACCTAAAAGACTGGGTAGTGGGTAATGATGGAGGGACACATATTGCTGCCTTGATGGGCTTAGTGAGGACCCACTGTACCCTCACGCTGAGGACCCAATCAGCATGAGTGCACCTGATTGTTTAGGGAGCGCTGTCAGTAGCCAGAAACACGGGTTCCAGGAGGGAAAGCGGTCCCTGGCAGAAGGATTGAAAGAGTTCCTAAAGTGGCCAAATCCATTTTCCTTCCTTTCAATACATCCTGGGGGGCTGGGGGGGGCGGGCAGAGGAAAAGATAGAGAAGTGACAGCATGAATAGAAATCGGCCTCACAGAACTGAAGGAACTCTAGCAAGTTTCTCAAACCCTCTCCAGCTGGAGATTGTAGGGAACGTACACTTAATCTCTGCTTTGGGAGATGTAGACCAAAGGTCTTTCAGGAAGACTTCGGCTCTGGAACAAATACGGGAACACAGGGCTGGTATTTGTCCTGCTGTTTGAAATATAACAGAAACGTCTACGGCTGTACTACCCTGAATGTGCCTGATCTCATCTGAAATGTACCAGAAGAGCTTGAGGTAGAAGTTTAACTCCAGGCCCTGACCTGGAGTGTGGAGTTTACAACCATGTTAATGGCGATTACCTAAAGGGAAAATCCAGACAAAAAAGGAGAAGAGAGCAAAGGATAGAATCTTGAGTGCACCAGCAAATTCAGGAGGAAAAAGGGAGCAGCTTTGTAAGAGGCAAGTAGTCGGTGTTGTGAGAAACTACTAAAAGGTCAAGGCAGCCAGGGATTGGCACAGGTCCCTCGGATTTGGCAACAGAGAAGATGGAGAGAGAGTGCTGGCCCGAGCACTGTCAGGGAGAGGCAAGGCCACTTGAGGACAGTGGGCTGAGCAGTGTGGGACACGCTGGCACCACAGCGAGTATAGGCTGCTCTTTCAAGAAGCGTGGGTGTAAAAAAAAATAACCTGAAAGATGTTGTAGATTCGAAGTAATCACACTTCAAAACAATTAAATGTTTATTTACTGAGTTCATAATAAAATAAGCTACAGGATTTTTTTTCTTCTGACACCGTAAAAAGGATGTAGCTATTCCAACAAAATGAATTTGCCATGTAACTGAAACTTATCCTTTTAATTGCAAAACAGAAAAAGACCCGCTTTTGATGCAAGCTTTCTAAAATACACTTTGCATTTTTGTCCTCTCTTGAAGAAATTAGGAATGTCTGTTATTAACTATTGAGTTATACGTATCTCTTTTCTTTCCATAATACATAACTATTTGCATTTTTAATGAAATTTATCGGGGTGACATTGGTTGATCGGATCATGTAGATTTCGAGTGTACATTTCTATTATACATGATCTGTGTACTGCATGCTGGCGTCAGTAACCCTTAGCCCCATGCTTAGCCTTGCAACTCAGTCATCATTTCTGCCTCCTCCTGAGCCTGTGGCTGAATGTGACGTCCATTTCAGAGAGCTAGTTCTTACCCGTGACCATGAAGCAACATGATTCCAAAGGTTGAAGGTGAGCTTGGAGGGTAGATGACAGATGTGAGAACTTTCTGTGCACCACATGGTTCTAAGAGCTGGACACATTATTTTCTTTATTTTATAAGCTCTCATGACGAGGCCGAAAGAAGTAAAGTGAGCAGCACTTACAGCGCCCCAGCAACATTTTGTGCTCTTAAAGACTTGAAAATGTATCCCATAGGGATGAGTTTGCTGGGAGTATTGCTGTAGGTTATAAAGATGTTTTAAAATGGGTTTTGTTGATGAAGCATTTTAGATATGCAAATTAACTACCTTCTCTGAAAGAACTTTTAGTGTTTTATATTTCAAATTGGAATCTCTGTCTTTGATTAAATTAACTGAGCATGTAAAAGTAAGTTCTTAAATTGGAGATTCAGTGCAAGAATGGTTAAAGAACAGACACCACCTGATGTGACATCCACAGCTGCCACACCCTGGACTAAGGGACAGATGTGTGCCTCAGTTTTCCCTCCGATAAACTAGAATTGTAATGGTGGTACGTTTTCATAGATACCATGGCTGTTAGAACTAAATGAGTCCAAAAAATGTTAGTTGATTCTATTTTAATTAGTGCCTAGTTTAAATTCATTTGTTTTATAGACTTTTCCACTGATTTTTTAGGAATTATCTCCTACTTCAGATACAAGTTTAGTCCGATCCTTAATGAATCTAATAGACTGTTTTATGGATGACTTTGCTGATGAGGTCAAAGTAAAAGAGAGAAATGATCGAGAAACATATTCTTTGCTTGAGGTAAGGTCCGTTGTCGGTGAATTATGCAATAGAAAGACATCTATTACTTTCCCCAGTGCTTCCCAATCAATGAAACTCAATTTCCCCCTGGAATCAGGGGCTGGACAATGGGTGGTAGCTGAACAGCGAGGAAAAAATCAGACCCAAAACAGCAGGTGCTGATAGGGAAATGTCTAGATGGGCAGTCCTGTTGCATCATGAGGTTTGGGTGAAGCCCAGTCATCTTATATCTGCTGCTGAAATCTTGGGTCATTTGATCAGCCTCAGAAACTACCAATTTTCAAAATGTCAATCACCATTTGACAGTGAGGTTCACCTTTCTGTCAACTGCAAAATCAGAATAGTACATTGTTTTTTTCCTTGATTTCCTTCTCTTTTTCATGAGATATAAATATTTAAAATACGTATATGTTCCTATGTGTGTACACATATATTTTTGGATTGAGGAAACCAAGAAAATATATAATCTATAAACATATTTGTAAAACAAATAAGATTATTTAATAAAATTATATATTGCTATTAGAAACATTTCTAATGTAGTCAATATGTTATGTTACTCTTATTGCTTATATTTTATGCAATAAATTAATTTTAATTTAGTTCCATGTAGTTTCCAGAGAGAAACAGTCTGGGAGTGACCTAGGAGGAGAGCAGTGCCAGAGCCCACAACTTGTGTGAGCACGGTCCAGACTGTGTTAGCACAGGCGCTGAAAAGGGAATTTGATTCTTCAAGCCAACAGGCTTTCCCATGTGGCGGGTGGTCTTGTCACCTATCCCGCTCCCTCTGCCTGAGCCCGGTGAGGAGAGAGCTTCTGGGATGGCAGTTCTAGCTTCGTGATCCGTGCTCTGATCATCTCTGTCCCCGGCAAATAAAAGAGCACGAGTTTGTTCTACTTTTAAAGAAGACTATATAGAAATTTAAATTTAAAAAGCATGTATGTTATGGGTTGATTATTCCTATTAAAATAGCCCATTATACTTATGAAACATTATCTCCATGTTCTTTTTAATATCAAGGTCCTGCCATTAAAATATCTTGTGATTTTCCAGACTAATCATTCTCTTTCACTCTGGCTTGAAATTATATTTTGTATTGTATTATATTCTCTGATGGTAAGATTTCTACAAAACATGCAATTTGATTTAAAATCTAATTATTATAAAATCTTGAGATAACCTACTATCACATATCAGTTTATTAATTTCCTTTCACAAATATTAATCTAGCTAATCTGATGTAAGCTTCAAGAATAGATTAAAGTTACTCTTTAATGCACTCTATCTTTTTATTTCACCGTTACAGGGCATTTTTCTCTTTGCATTGATATGGTCCGTCGGTGCTTCTTGTAAAGATGATGATCGGTTGAAATTTAATAATATTCTTCGAGAACTAATGGGAGGTTCAATTTCAGAAGTAACTCAAAATAAGTTTAAATTACTGAGTGTTACTGAACAAACATCTTCAAAAGCACTAACTGTCCCATTTCCTGAAAAAGGAACGATTTATGATTATCAATTTATCACTGAGGTAAGAGTTCTGAAACAAGATTTGCAACTACTGACCTGGCATAGTGCCCTCCAACACACACAGCACATAATGGCTCTGTGGCCACTTTGTCGCCTCTTTTTACCTTAAAAGACAGCATGGATTAAGGAGGGTGTCCTGGCTTTTGAAGTCGGACCTACCTGGGTTTGAGTTTTAGTAAAACCACTTTCTTTCTGTGTAGCCTTGGACTAGTTGTTTAATCTCTCTGTACCTTGTCTTTCTCATTGATAAAATGAAATGAATAATGATACCTCATAGGCCGATTATACTCCACAAATAGAACTACATATTATGATATCTGCTCCAGCACGAAGTGCATACCGGTCAAGGACACTTCCTGGCAGTTCTGGCGCATGTTAGCGTATCACAGGTGCTAAGAAGTCCTGCAGGAACCAGCGCAGCTGGCTTGGTAGTGTTCATTCAGCACTTCCCACACAGATTGGACAAGAGAACCTGGGTGGTGTTTGTACAGCTCCCGCAGATGCTCTATTGCAGAGCATGTTTGGGAATATGTATTATTTAGGTATATACAGATCCAAGTGAAATCGATAACATGCCGTGTCCCCAACATAGTTTTATATCCTTCTTTTTCCCTTAATAAAGAGAACACTTTTTCTCACACTAATGTTTCTTAAATAAACTTATTTCTCTAAAGCCTCCCTCTTTCTATCACTTGGATGGACCATGATCTATTCAGTTTCCTAGTCTTGGATGTCAAACTGTTTTTATTGCTTTTTAGTTTTTCTGCTTTGGTGAATAGTCTTGTACACATCATTGTATTCATATCTGATTATTTCTTTAAGCTAAGTTCCTAAGAAAAGAATTACTCTATTAATTTGTAAATCTTTATAACTCTGGGGATATATTGCCAAGCTCACCTCAGAAGAGATTCTTCATCCTGCCAACCAAAAGATATTATTTCTTTATCTTTATTTCAAATTACTGATAATACCCTGCATTTCAAAATATGGAAAAGAAATTGTTTGTTCATCATCTCTAGAAAGTTCTAGAAGTTTCTTTGCAACACAGTTTTCAGACTGATGTGAATTCGGTCTTCTCAAACAAACCTCTACTGTATATACAACACTAGGCCAGAGGATACAAAAGTGAACAAAGCACCACAGTGCCCTCAGTGAGTTCCTGACCTCTTCAGAAGAGGTCATATAACACTCTAAGTCAAAAGAATGCTGTGTGTCAAGGCCCAGGGACCTGGGGAATGTTTGAAGCCAGTAGGTCCATCACTGAAGCTTGGTTATGGGACACACAAAGACATGGAGGATGGATGGACCTGAATGCTGATGTGTTTTGATTGACAAGAAGCTTGAATTTGCTTCTGTGAGAATGGAGAGGGATGTGCTGCTTTTTGAAGGAGAGAATTAACATGATATTTTTGAAACTTTTTGTTATAAATACTGTTGTAGCAAATTAAAATTTTAGTTCACAAGCTAATTGGATATAAATATATGGTATAATGTTAATTCATCATAATAATATCAGTAAATCTTATATATTCTAGATACCTGTTGCACAACAATGTGAATATAATTAACACTACTGAAGTGTACATTTAAAAATGGTTGAAAGTTAATTTTAGTTGTTTTTTAACCACAATTTAAAAAAAAACCTCATTGTCCACTTGAAATCCATATAATTTTGTTAACCAGTGTTGCCTCAATTTTTAAAATATATTTTATTGATTATGTTATTATAGTTGTCCCAGTTTTTCCCCCTTTGCCCCCATCCGCCTTGCACCTCCCTTCCTTCCACCAATCCCCCCTCTTTAGTTCACATCCCTGGGTCGTGCATTTAAGTTCTTTGGCTTTTTCATTTCCTATACTACTCTTGATACCTTCCTGTCTATTTTGTACCTACTAATTATGCTTCTTAATCCCTGCTCCTTTTCCCCCATTCTCCTCCTTTCCCCTCCCAGCTGATAACCCTCCAAATGATCTCCATACTTATGATTCTGTTCCTGTTCTGGTTGTTTACTTAGTTTTTTTTTTTTTAGATCAGTTGTTGGTAGTTGTGAATTTGTTGCTCTTTTAGTGTTCATAGTTTTGATCTTCTTCCTCTTAAATAAGTCCCTTTAACATTTCATGTAATAATGGCTTGATGATGATGAACTCCTTTAGTTTTACCCATTCTAAATGATAGCTTTGATGGATAGAGCAATGTAGGTTGTAGGTCCTTGCTTTTCTTCACTTTGAATACTTCTTGCCAGCCCCTTCTCGCCTGCAAAGTTTGTTTTGAGAAATCAGCTGACAGTCCTATTGGAACTCCTTTGTAAGTGACTCTCTGTTTTTCTCTTGCTGCTTTTAAGATTCACTCTTTAACTTTAGCCTTTGGTATTTTAATTATGATGTGTCTTGGTGTAGTCCTCTTTGGGTCCAAGTTGTGTGGGACTCTCTGTGCTTCCTGCACTTATATGTCTATTTCCTTCAACAAATTAGGGAAGTTCTCTTTCATTATTTTTTCAAATAAGTTTTCAATTTCTTGCTCTTCCTCTTCTCTTTCTGGCACCCCTATCATTCAGATGTTGGTACTTTTAAAGTTGTCCCAGAGTTCCTAAGCCTATCCTTGTTTTTTGAATTTCCTTTTCTTCCTGCTGTTCTGATGGAATGCTTTCTCCTTCCTTGTGTTCCAGATTGTTGACTTAATTCTTGGATTCATCCTCTCCACTGTTGGTTCCCTATAGATTTTTCTTTGTTTCACTTAGTGTCACCTTCATCTCTTCCCTTATGTTGTTGCCGTACTCAATGACTTCTTTGAGCATCCTGATCACCAGTGTTTTGAACTCTGCATCTGATAGGTTGGTTATCTTTGTCTTATTAGTCATTTTTCTGGGGTTTTGTTCTGTTCTTTCATTTGGGCCATATTTTTTTGTCTCCCATTTGGCAGCCTCCCTGTGTTTGTTTCTGTGCATTAGGTAGAGCTGCTTTGATGCCCTGTCTTAGAAAAGGCATTTTTAAATTGTGTGGGTGCAGCCCACTTCACTGCTTTGTGGCTCTGTGTTGGGGGAGGGATCAGAGAGAGCAAAGTGCCACTGCCTGACTTCTGGAGGTTTGCCTGGCACTCGCCCTGTTTCCAGTCACTTCACCCACTTCCTGTATGGGACTGGTGCCCTTCCAGCGATTGCCCTGGTGGTGAATCCCAGAGTAGGTGGGTTTATGTATGATCTAAGTTCATGTGGGCCCTTTAAGCAGAGTCTCCTGAAATCCAGCAGTTTCTTTTACTTCCCCAATCCCCACTGGTTTTTACAGCCAGAAGTTGTGGGGATCTGTCTTCCTAGGGCTGGAAACCTGGGCTGTGCAGTGTGGCCTGAGGCTGGGACCGCTTGCTCCCAAGGTATCCCTCCCAATTTGTATTCACTACACATGAGTATGAGACCACCTGTTCCACCGTCACCACCAACACCACTTCATGCCACACCATGTCTCTGTGCCTCTGTGCCCATAAGCTGATGTTATAAATAACATTGTAAAAGTCAGACAATAGGCATCTGATGTTCTAGGTAGAAACATTTTTTATATTGGTTAATATTTATTGAATAAATTTCTTTGTTCTTTAATACGTCAATTAGTCCATTAAAGAATCTAACATTTCACCAAAATAATTGATCTTTGAGTTGCCATAACCAGTAGTTTCAGGGCATCATAAATATCACAGCATTGCAATTTTATTTTTATTCATGTAAAAGCCTAGTTTTTTTCTTAATTTCACATAAAATTTAAGTTGAAAAAATCAAGGTGAAGACTTTTTAAAAATAAAAGCCAATCTATAAATATTAGGGTTTCTTGGTCTTGATTTTTCATCTTTTCTATAATGAGAAGTCTTAAAGCATTTTATTAAAAACGTATTTATAACATAATATTCCCCACTTGGCTGTTCATCACAAACAGGGCATAGGAAAATGGGAACCATGGCTAAAAAAATTGGCAGATGCCCCTCCAATACCCAAGGATATGCTGTTTAATGAAATCATTGTGCCAACTCTGGACACAATTCGGTACTCGACGTTAATGGAATTATTAACCACCCATCAAAAGCCTTCAGTATTTGTGGGACCAACAGGAACTGGAAAGAGTGTTTATATTATTGTAAGTATTGTATAAATCTGCATAGTAAAATGTGCATAGCATTCCTAAGAATGTTATTTTTAAAACTACCCGAAATAGTAGACTTGATGTTTTTTAAATACTCAAATATTTTGATGTTGGAGCCACAGAGAATTTTTATATAATTGCCTATTTATTTTAGAAAATGTATTAAAGATATGATACCACTTTATATCACTAAATTACTGCCTTTTTTAGGTATTTTAATAAAATAGCTTGTCCAGGATGAAGAATTTTATATTCCTTGAAAAAAGTGTTTTAGTTAATTATGCCTGATATTTATTTTTCTCAATTATTTAGTATCTGAATGGTTACTATGTAATAATAAGTAATTTAGTATTTTTACAATAAAGTTTTTAGTAATTTTTTTATTAATTTATTAATGTAGTAATTTTTCTTAATAATTTCTGGAATCACACCCCTTGTATGTTGTAAAGAAAATGCTA
>VMDR010021329.1:0-16910 GCA_007922815.1 Macrotus californicus | reverse complement strand
GGGGTGGAGAAGTGGATCAGGTAAATAAAATTGGGCTAAATTAGATGGAATTGATGATTGTTAAAACAGTCATGTTACTTAGGAGTTTATTCTAACATTTTTCTATTTTCATGTATTTGAATTTTTCAATAATAAAAACTTTTACATCAAGCAACCTCCCTTTAAAAAAAAATCTTTCCTTAGCCCCACTCCCGACTTGATTTAGGTAAGCACCATTTCCCATGCTTCCCCATCACTCTGTATTAGCTATGATCAGTTCCTTGAGGAGAGGTCTGGTGTTTACTTATCTTTACAACCCTAAGGGGCTACAACGGTGCCTGAACACAGTATCTTTTTCAGTTCAGATTCTTCATGAGAAACAGAAAGCACATTCACACAGAGTGATTGAAGAGAGTTCAATAAAATAATTATTTACAAGGATGTAATAATCTGGATTAAGAGAAACAACAATGGATGGCAAAGCACCTGCTTCAATGCCCCAGTGGGCAAGGGGATAGGAGATCTACCTGCAACCTAGTGAGCATCATTTCTTTAGAGAAGGGCTCCTGAGAGGAGCTGTGACCTTCTTTAGAGGAGCAGACTTAGAGTCCTACAGGGAAGTTGCTAGGGAAATAGCTAGCGCCTTAAGGTCATTCCAACATCTTGTTGGTACCTCTCACTGGTTGAGGCAAGAGAGCCTGTAATGCAGTCAACAGGGAGAAGGCAGAAAGTGGATCTTGAGGGTGAGAAGCAATGTCACAGAGGCAAGAGACTTCTGATCATCCTTAAAGATGTAGAAGGTCTCCAAGTCATGATTCTAACTGTTTGGTGTGTATGCACACATAAGTAAGTGCACGCATAGGTGTGGATGTGCACATGTGCGTGTGTGTGGAGGGAAGGGAATTTGATGACAACTATCTCAGATGGATTCTCTTGCTTTCAGTCCACACAGCACAGATTTAGAAAAAAATCAGATCGTTGCATCAGGTTATTAAAATAGCCAGATATTTCTATTGATCATTTTAAAGAAACATTCTTTGTCAGTTCTGCCAGGTTTTCCTCTCTAATAAAGAAAATTTATTTGGATGCATATTGCATCACCTCCAGTTGTATTTCTAAGCAACATGCTAATATCAGACTATCAGTGTAAATACACCTGCAATTGTCAGTTAACCTCATGCTATTATCCTTACACTGCCTGCGGCAGTGAATCAGTACTGTCAGAAGAAAAAAAATAACACAGAATAAGGCATTTCCACATTCTTTTCCATGAGCCAAGACACAAAATGGGCTCATTATCAACATGTGGTTGTCTAGGTTCAGTTTGAATATATCTTTAGCTCTCCAGTAACTGCTGTGGACTTGTGTAATTCAGCAAAAAGTAAACATGCATTCCCCCAGGAATGATATGCTGTCAGGCAAATGAGATTTCTCCTCCCAATTTTCCCTTGAAATAACCTAATCAAGACTGAAGATTACAGGGAACAATTCTGGAGAAAAAATATGTATATTTTTTGAAGATCACAATGTGGCTTCTACCCCATCAGTTCAAGTCAATGGCCTTATTAAATACCCCAGGCCTAAAAGTACTCATTTAAAAAAGATCATTTTCCTTGTCCTACATTCTCATACAACCTTTACCTGCCAATATCTGTTAATATTCACTAGAACAAAAACAAAATCTTTAATCCTGGAAAATATTATATGTTTCTATGTTTCAATGATATCTGTAACCATATCCCAAAGCACCTCTACTTAGCTGGTAACAGGGACTTGGATTTGGAGTATTTAATCTATAGTACTAGCTTTGCAAATGCAAGTTTTGAAGCATCTCAACAGAGGACAATAAAAATGTCCTACCTTTCACATGCAAAGATTGTTTAGCTCTCTACCAGTAACATGGAGAATGTACATTTTTATTCTAGCAATGTGATGGATTTGTATCATATACACGGATACTTTCTCCTTGAAACTAAAGAACACTCAATTGTCTTATACTTGGCTGTGGCTTTGACTCTGAATAGCCATCAAGATACCCGAGAATCAAACCTATGACTTTGGCTATACAGACCACAGAGTTCTACCAGCTAAGTTTCCTAATGCATCTGAGCCACTTTTAAATAACTATAAAGTGGTATGTGAAGATTAGGTGAGCACGGGAGCTCATCCAGAAGATGTGTGGTTTGACTTCTTCTGCCACTTATAAGCCCTGTGAATGTGGGCAAGCCACTAAACATCTGAATCTTAGTTGTCTTACTTATAAACTATTTATGATCATTTCTGCATTATAACTCTGTGATGAGGATCAAATAATATAATGCATGTGAAAGAACTTTATAATTTCCTGAATGCCATATAAGGTAGTTGGTTCACCGGCCTCTGATTTTTTTATCTGATTATTCAACATTATCTGAGATTAGGTAACAGGATTTCTACTTTTAGTTCTTTGTTCAATTCTTTCCTTTTATCCTCCCTTCCTAGTCTTTTCATTCTTCTTTTTTTAACTTAAAATATTAATTCCCAATAAAAACATCAAATCAAAGTTCTATGAAGAAAATATTTTGGCAAAATTCACTCTCTCCTATTACCTTTAAAAGTGAATCTATTTCACCATGGCCAGGAAGCTCAGCTGCTTAGAGCATCATCCTGACATGCCAAGGTTGCAAGTTCCACTTCTAGTCAGGGCACATACAGGAGTCAACCAATGAATGCATAAATAAGTGGAACAACAAATTGGTGTTTCTCTCTCCTTCTCTTCTCGCTCTCTAAAATCAATACATTAAAAAGAAGTGAATCTATTTCTAACCCAGCTATAGGGATTGAAGCCATAGAGACACAAATGTAAAGCCATGTCAAGAAACAGACTCAGGATTAAGGACCCAAAGAGACTCTGGATCAGGGACCCAAAGAATCTGATGAAGGAAAAAGTCTGGCCCAGAACAGCCAACACATAGGGGAGTTATGCCTAGAAAAGATGCGAGCCCACAGCATTAAGGGTTTGGAAGAGCTCAACACTTTATGCAAAGAGATGCCAGGAAGAAGAAAGCAAAGTCATTTTAGAATGTTTTGGTTCACTCGCAATTTCTGTGGACAATTGGAGTTAGCACGGAATTAAGACTGGCTAACTGCTTTATCAGGAAATGCATTTGACTATTATAGTAAGAAGTAGGTTTCATTTTCTGTTTTGTTCCAAAGAGTTCTTTGCTCCAAAAGAGCAAGTCATTTGTCCTATATGGGCTTCAGGTTCTCCAACTGTACCAAACCCAGATTATTTATAAATTCTCTTCAAGCTCCAAAAGGCTGCAGTAGTCATAACTAATTTATTTCTATTTTCACTTTGTAAAACAAGGTCCACTTGCCAAAAAATAAATAGTTTTTAAAACAGTATAATTACTAAAATTAGTTGTTAATAGGGTTTTGAGGTGGTCCCATTTGTGTGGGAAACTTTAAGGACACTGTATAAGAAGGTTCAATGAGAGTCAAAGTGATATCATTTGCACCTTCCCCTTCATGATCATCCCTTAACAGGAATCCTAACACACAACAGCAGTTTTTGCCTGTAGCAACCAATCAACCTGTATTGTTAGTGTAACATTTCCACGTAATCTCATGTCAATAAATCTTTGGTGTGTGGAATTTGTAACTTTGACATATAGAGAAATTTATAACCCTTGGAATATGAAAGATGGTAATTAGAAACTCCTACTGTGCCTCCTTCCAGGGTTCTTGCTGGTTCTGCCACGTTGGCCACAGAAGAGGAAAGCCCCAGTCCACTTTAGAAAGGTCCTTCACTTGGTGTGAAACTTTAAACTTAGCCTCGCGCCTTCTCATTTGGAGAGGACCCCTCTGCTCCCCACAGCATCCCTCTTCATCTTCTTTATCCTCTTCCTTGTATCCGCAAAAAATTTGCCAGAGTTTTCACAGTTATAGACTACCGAAGAGGTAACAGCAGATAAGAACCTTTTTTTTAACTTTATTTTGTTGTTGTTGTAATCCTTAAAAATATTAAATTGAGTTAGTGAAAGTGAGAAGAATGAATCTAATGTGATGTAGGGGAAGATGTTAAGCCAATGATTTGTCATGCAGTGGGGAGTCATACATATTTTATGTTGATAAAATCAGGAGCAAGTAAGCTAATACATATGAATGCATTTAGTTAGCCATAAAGTACTGTAAAAATATATTACTGTTCTCATTATTTTAAGCAGACAAAAACATGGAAAGGAGACTGAAAGATTACTAAAGAAATAGATTTTCGCTAAGTGTTAGTGCTGCGCCTACCACAAGGTGTGTTCCGGGCTAGAAGTCTATCCTTTGATGCTATAACTCTTGCTTTCTTCATCTTTTCTTTCTCCACCCACATTGCGTTGATGCTTAGATAAAGTCAATCTCAGCTACACATTCAGTTCAATTTTTTGATTCACGGTTAATAGATAGACTCTTATAAACTCACTGAAAGAACTTCATGTCCAGTTGAATATGCAAGAAATCATGTAGAGACATCTTCTTTCAGCATTTGTACATAAAGGGTGTTTTCAGCTCAGACTCTGAGGAGCTCTGTCAGAAAGCACAGATTTGACATTCTCCAGTTCCAGTTCCTAGAGTTCGTTGAGGCTAAGATTGCAAATGGGAACCCATCAGCTCTCTCCGATCCTTGGCCGCAGACTTTTGCATAGCCTTGGCCATTCATCTTGTGTGTATGTAGGTTTGGTCTCCATGGACACTGGTGAGAGGCTGTGTGCACAGGGAAAAATCCACCAACCCAGATGGCTAAAACTATAGAAAATCAAAAAACCATTTCCGAGAGACAGAGGCTGAGCAGTATCACCTCCCCATGTGTAGGACAATTCATCCATTACCCAAGATAGGAGAGCAGACTCTCTGCACTGGCACTTCCTCCATTGCTATCCAGCCAACTAATTCTGCTGTTACTACTATTAAAATAAAAAATTAAAATGTCGAATGTTGGTCCCAGAAAACTCAGCCTTTCAGAATTGTCCTGCTCTGTAAAGTAGCCTTCTTTCCATATCTGCAAACAAAGGAATAAAAGGACTTGCAGGGCCCCAGATATCCCTTCCTACCTGTCATGGCCCACCTTTAAATGTGAAGAGCTATTGAATCTCTTTCTCCATAACTCGATGCTTCAAAAACACAGCCATATTGTTCTTAAGCCCAGATAGAACACAGGCCTGTGAATATTGTGAATAGTTGATAATTTTCCCCAGTTGGAGACTACTGGGATTGAGGGAGACGGGGGAGACAAATAGAGAAAACCTCCCAGGGTCACAACAACAAATCCTTGCCCCTTCGGAGGAAAGACTGTTCCAACTGTCTGAGTTCACTGTTAGGCTCTGAATAGAATTACCTACATGTCAGTCAGTCGAAGTAGTTTAAAATACCTGTGCTCCTAAAGCCAGGGTGTCATTACAGATTTAGCAGTACTAGCAGCGTTCTCTTTGTCACACAATGAAGCAATATGGCTAATTAACGCTCACTGGGGAGCCTGAAATAATGATGCCTCTTGCTTCCTAGAGCCAATTACCCCAAATATTCAGATTACCTACCTACTGTTTCACTGAAAAAAGTGTCTGGGATTTTTTTTTTATTTAATTCAGGCATTATGTATCATGTAACGTCACATCATGTGATGCTGTGTCACAGCCTGACAGCTTACGACGAGAGTATGCTGAATATATTGGGCAGTTAATACCTGCCTGAATTAACAAGACAACCAACTTTCCCAAGAAAGAAAGTCTGAGAAATATCTGCTATACCTCCTGGGATATCTGGAGGGAATACATATCTGATTCACTCAATCAACCACTGAGTGTCACTGTTGCTTCTCGTAAAGACACATGAAAGAGTATTTGTCCGTAGAGATGGCACATGCATCTGTGCGTAAACTACAGATGGGTTTGTAAGAGTCCTTAATGGGTACTCATTCACAGAGATTCTACTTCAACACTGTTTAAATGATACTGGACATCTAGGAATTAATTATTGAAAGGCAGGGTAATATAATGGAAAGGGTACCAGTGGGCTTGGGGTCAAGCAAACCAATTGAGAAACTGATATATGACCTGTATTTGCTTATCCATTTCTTCAACACATATTTATTCCATACTTATTCTGAAGGTGTTCTGTTAAGAGAAGATGGAATATATTCTAGCTCCATTTTCTTTCCCAAATAAGTGAAGCATGATCCTGCCTCAGGATCTTTGCATTGGCTCATACATTGGCTTGGGATGCTTTTCCCCCAAATATCTTCATGACGCATTCCCTTACCCCCTTAGAAGTTTTCCAGATGTCAGCTTCTTTAGGAGGCTTCCCTGCCTAACCTATTTAAAATCCCATACCCTTTTCTTCCTGGTATACCTGGTTCTATTTTTCTGGCATGGAAGAAGAAATTCAGACAACATTGTCAGGGAAATCTCTTTGAAGAGGCAACATAAAGGTAGAAAAATAAATGAGAGATACCAGCTCCAAGAAAAATGGGAAAAAAAGATGGCTCACTATCCTCCTCTGTAAACCAGGAATAAATACCACTCATCTAGTAAGGAGAAGAGTAGAAGATAGTATCTGCAAAGTCCCGAGAAAGTATTCAATACTTTCTAAATATTCTAATTATTCCACTCACTTATTCAAAATTTTTAGTGCTTTCTCATTGTCTTCTGAACAAAATTAAAACTTTTAGATCAATACTAGGTGTTCCATTACCCATTCTCCCAGCCCCAGTTTCCCTTTCAAGACTATTCTTTTCATCATCGAACTTTCTGAATTTCCACCAACACACACACACACACACACACACACACACACACACACACACTTTCTTTCATACAGCCATATTTACTTAACTTCTTATAATACCCAAGCACCAATGTCTTCTTTAGATACTCCCCTGGGTGTCCCTCCACAGAATAGGCAGTCTCCCCTGAACAAGCCTGTCTTTAAGAACTTTCCACTATCCTGTGTGTCTTCCTCCATTATGGCACTATTGTGTCATACTGAAACTGGTAGTTTTATTGCCCTTCCCCCAAAGATCATTGAGAGTACAGCTGAATCTTTTCATCTTTCTAGCTCTTGATTCAGAACCAAGGACATAGTAGACCCACAATACATACATTTGCATCAGCAGCTGAATTCATCCAATAGATGAGCACTAACTAGATCAGTGCTTAGAACATAGTTTGTTCATAATAAATGTTGACACCAAAATAATATGGAATGTAAACTGTAAATGAAAAATGAAATTAAATAAAACACATTTCCATAAACACCGCTTTTTCTCTGTCCCTTTTGAATTACTTCCTTAGGACAAGTTTCCACAACGTATACCACATGTATATCACACGGGCCTCTCCCAGTCTTCTTTTCCTTTTGCTTCAAGCCAGCAAGATCTATCTACTTCAGTGCCTTCTTGACATTTGTTTGACTTTTAGTTTGTTTTCCAACATCTCAATATGCCACATTCTTTATAACAGCCCCCAATAATTTACAGCAATTGCTTTAATAACTTTATAACATATTCTCAAGATCTCAGCCAGTACTTTGAGAACAGTTTCAAGCCACTGTGATAATCTTGTTCCCCAAACCTCATCAGTGTAAGCCAGCTCTGTCCAAGTGCAGTAAGAGTAAAACATAATGAAACACTTGATCTGTTGGAGTAAATCCATAACACTACTATGCTATTAACATATAAAGACATGAATTGCTAAGAGTCAGGTTTAGAACTGGGATTTGCAAGTTTGCATATTTCTGTTGACAGCGTAATAGAAGTGTAGAAGTCATAAATAGTATTTTTGCCTTTCACAAAACTTGGTCAATCCAGCAAGTATGTCTCTGTGTCTTCTAGTGACTGTAAATGTAGCCTCTCACATTCCAGGGGGATAATCAGTACATATAGAAAGTTATTCTTATTTTCGTTGGCTACAGTGAAAATCTGGGACAGACATATTCATCTTTAGTGTTGATTCTGATGAAGGTTTTCAGCTTTAAACATAGATTTTATGTAAACCCAAGCAAACTTTGCTAAATGCCTTACCTCTGTATGTTAAAGCAATCTGTTAAAAAATTATATTCAACATCTTTCGAGTTTCTTTGTTATTGGTTTGTCAGAATTGTGCTTCATTTATATTTTAATACCTGGTCAAAATTGCTTTTGCAAAGCTTTCTAATTACTCTTTTTAAAAAGACTAAATAGGAAATTATATTTTTCCAAGAGTAAATTAAAGGATTCAGTTTAGTTCAACATTCTAAATCCAAAATATTTGAGAGACTTCACAAATTGGCACAGCGTGCTTCATTGGCCTTGAAGGAAGAAGGTGATCCTGGCCGAGAAGCAGCTCAGATGTCATCTGCAAGCAGCACCTCTTCACCACAGAAGGCAACCTGAAGATCATCCTGGCCCACTCCCAACACACTCCTGGGGCCTTTTTGTTAGCTCTTGTCTTGCCTACATGTACTATGCTCTCAAAAAAATATTTGTGGAATGAAAAATGAAGGCATCTGGGAGAGATATGAGGATGTGACTCTCAAATTTGTCCAGAACTTGAGAATATCTGTGTTCCTTATGAATTGACGTCCAAGAACATCCATTGTAAAGAAGCAAGTCCCCTAGAGTAAGACTTCATCAAAACTTTCTCTCAATAGGCTTTTCCCTAAAATTATCCAAGGGCTAGTTCAAGGCACCCATGAACAAATTGGCCATGGTGGCAGAGCTCAATGTTTTATACCCATTCAACCATAAGGACTTATCCTTCTCAATGCTGTTCTGGAAACACACAATTACCCTGTCTTCCAACAGCAGAAATCAACACTAAGCCTCCAATATGGCACCAGTTCCTACTAATTGACAACACTGGACTCATCCTTGAAAGAGGGGGTTAAAATTACTCCTCATTATAAGAGAACAGAAAGGATTTGCCTTTCTTGCCTGGCCTGCATTTCCAAGCCTAGCATCTATGGTTTTACATTATGACATATTCATCAAAACAATATTTTCTCATTGTAATCAAAGAAGGCACCATACAGGAAAAGAAAGTGAAGCAGAGTGGGTGATATCCATGGGACTCACTGGTCTTTCCACGTACTGCATCACTGGACGCAGCTGCACTTATAGAATTGCAGGATTGGCCGACTGAAGACTTAATTTTGGTACCAACTGGAGGATGACAAATTATAAGCTTGATGCTGTCTTTTATGATGCCCATATGATGCAGAATATGCTCTAAATCTGTGACATGATGCCTTTTCCCCCAAAACTAAGATGCACCAATTTGGGACCCAAGAGGTAGAAGTAGGTTTGTGATTTATTTCACTACGATTCCTAATGAGCCACTTGCACAATGTTTTTGCTGCTCGTCACCACAACTTTGTGCTCTGCTGGTCTACAGATAGTAGTTTCTAGGAGAAAAACACTTCCACTAAAGGAGACATATGAAAATAAACTGGATGTTGACAGTGCCATTTTCATTTCTTCTTGTCACTGAACCAACAGGCAAGAGGCAATCCTAATCAAAAAGGACAAATGTGACAAACCATGGGGCAAGGAAGCTTGTGCCTATATTCCGGCAATTATTTGAAGATGCCACTAATACTTCTCTGCCCAGTAGAATTGAGTCAAGGATTCATCCATCCTTCATTCAGCACTCAACTAGCTGAAGTGGTGAGGGAAAATGGATTATTTAAGGCACAGTGGAGGAAGAAAGTTCTAAATAACAATCATTGTCTTGTGACTAGTTACGGTAATAAACTTCATTAGCTAATTTTTTTCTTTTCTTATGTATATTTAAGTATATTAACCAATTTTTTATCCTGCTGCTTTTTTATAGCACAAGTGTAGATTTATAATTTATTCCTTAGTTTATAGAATATCAAGGTAAGATTGTGAATGAAGAAAAAGGGAAGTAAACTACTCAGAGATAAATTCACAATTAATGGGTCAAGTCCCCCTTTGGGTGAGCAGTTAAATGCTTTTTCACTTGTACAATGGAGAGTTGTTGTATATGTGTGCAATCATATACTTTTTATTATTTGCTAATATTTATGTACACTGAATAACCAGGTACTCATGGTTATCCCCATAATTGTTATTAAGATGATTATGTTTGATATTGTGAATTCAAACTCCCCATCCATCCTATCTTTCCACTATGCTTCCCTCTACTTTAGAACGTAGAAAGTTTAAAAACTACATTTCCCAGACTCCCTGAAAGCTAGACTTCTAGATGTGAAATTAAATTTCATTAATGACATGCACTTGCACGAGTTTTAGAAGGTAGATGATAAAACAACAAGAAAATAATTTTGGTTGTTGCTTCTATGAAACAAGGTTATAAAGATGTTAGTTGTTACCCACAAACGCATTCTAATGTCTGGCTCGTCACGACTATCGAAACACATTTGCGGCAGCAGCAATATCCTGATCACTGGGCTCCAGCTACGGCAGTGGATTCCTGAACTCAAGTCCCCATGACTTTTTTCCACACACTCCATCATTGGACGCAGCTACACTTATAGAATCTCAACATCTACAACTATAGCAGAGGTAGTGGCTTTTCTGACACATCATTTCAGCAGTCTTGCTCCAGAAGTTATTCTTGGATGCTCATCATAGAGCTGCTTCTCTAGTACTTGTTATAATTTTATGGTAGCTAATTCTGCATATTAAAATATTTTTGCTTAAGCTAGCTGCAATAGATTTTGGTGGTTACAACTGAATCTTAACGGCACCCAACCTACAATTACCAAAAAGGAACCTCTGTCTTATACAAAATAATTTCGACTTTGGAAGGTAACACACACACGGTCTTTCCGGTTGTCTTCTTCAAACCTGACCCCCAAACCTACTCTAATAATTTCCAGCACCAGCACCAGCATTGTTCTAGCAAGCCAACCTAACGTCTTGGCACCACCACCCTGGACTTCCTTCTTCATTTTTTTCATCTAAATCCTATTAAATCTTCCCTTGAAAACATCCATTACCATTACTACTCTGATCCGAATCCTCTTCACTTCACATATTTTTTCTATTATCACCTTCTAACTGGTTGCCTTGTGTCCAGTATTCTCTCACCAATAAAACAAAGGCAAAAATCAAATGGCAACTCCTCATTAAAAGTAGAAAATTTAGCATTCATATTTTCCTACAATTCTTTCCAAATCACACACACACAAAAAAAAATAGACTAAAGGGATGTTTAAGGCGGAAACCCCAAGAACAAAGATACTGGGTTAAGAGGCAACAGCAACAAAATGCTGGAAACCAGAAAGGAAATAGAAGGGTGGCAAATGTCCGAGAAGACATAAAAAAGCTGAATTCTTATTCAGAATTAGGGAAGCCGAAAAGCAACCTACCTAACACTGCAGAATTCTCAAAATGGTCAGCATTTCACAGCGCAAATTTCCTCTCAGAGTGAGCTGAAGGTGGAGCCAGATACATGAGAATTGATTTAAAATTTGGCTGAGTGAACAATGTGGTCTACATCTCCTCCATCACTCTGCACAACAGAGCCACTGCCCTCCCTAATCCTTGAGGAGAACTGTTGTGAATGTATGTTTGTGATACTGTCTTTCCTATAAATCAGGCTTCAGTCCCCACTCGGATTATCTGACCGGGGCCTTAAGAACCGAAAGCATTGAGCTGCCTGTACAACCACCAGTCCTACCGGTGACACTGGCACTAAGAAATAACAGGGAGCCAACACAGGTGACTATTCACTCACTTTTTATGAATGCAGGTTTAATCCAAATTCATACTAACCGAATAACAATACTAGTCACTCAGAAACAATTAGTAATAACATCACATGAAAGAATTAGGGGATAATGAAGCCAAGTCCCAGAGTCTCAGTCTGCAGGTCCAGGAAAGAGCACGGTGGGCAAGGAAGCTGTCAGCATCTTGCAGGGAAGAATCTCCAGAGCCAGGTAGTCAGCATGGCAGATGAATTCCTCAGTCCAGCAGTGCAGAGCCTCTGGCAGCAGATGCCAAAGGAGGCCAGCGTGGTGTTGAGCAGCACTCTGGTGTGTGGAGCTCAGCTCTATCAGCAATGGCTTGAAGTCTGCCTCAGTTATACCCTTGAGAGTGGTGTACTCCATCCTGCTGGGTGTCTTCATAAGTGTCTTGGCACCCCTGATGACAAGTGGAAAATTTCCCCAGGAGCCTATCTATGGGTGGTCCCCCTCTACAGACACGGCTCTTCTGGTCACATGTGTAGATATCTTAGATGTGTCTCCTTATCAGAGTGTCTAGCATAACTTTAGTAGTTTCCCTCTTGAACCAAAATGTCATGGCTGACTGGCAGCCATCTTAGTTGACATGAGTAATTCCATTTTCTTTATATAATTTATGCTATCTTGATTGGACCAATGCCATTTTATTGGTCCTGCTCTCCACAAGAACTAAAGATTTATTTCTTTTTTTTTTTTTTTTTTTATTTTGCACAAAAGAGCTAACTGTGTTTGACTGGGAATTCCAGGTATATCATACTGAAATTGGGAAGATTCAGACAGTGTATACCCTGAAAGTCGAGGCTCCTACCTTTGTCAGATCTGAGGATGTGTCAGCCAGACTTACACAGGGAGCAAGAGATTGAAAGAGTCTTCTTTTTTGAAGCCCAAGAGGAAAGACCTAGAGAAATTAAGCTCAGGTGTAACCTAACAAAGCAGCCCAGCCTGATGATCTTGAAGTGAAGATCCAGAGGATAAGCCTTGCCTAGGAGCGTACTTAGCACTGAAATTTTTTTTTCTCCTTCAATCTGAGTCAACTATGAAAGGATTTAAGAAAAGCTTCTAAAGGGAAGCTAGAGACCAGGGCAAATAGGAAAGGGCTATATGTGACAGCACCTTGGCGGAGAACTTCACAACCGTTGTTAATACATCAGATAGGCAAGAAAAGATGTTACAGCTACAAAACAAGAAAAGGGTGTTATCTAACAAGGAAGTTTGAGAATAAATAAGAGCATTTAGAAATTAAAAGCAACAGAGCAGAAATGTGTTTGGGGGTGGGGAGGAAGAAAACAATTGGAAAGATCAAAGATAAAGCCACAGGAATCTCCCAGAAAGTAGAAGAAAAGGACAAAACATGTAAAATAGGCGTAAAAAATAAGAAAATTAGAGGAACATTCCAAATAACACAAAGACCCAAGAAGAGAGAAAATAGAAGGAGGAAGTCATTAAATACATAATTGCTGCATGTTTTCCAGAACTGAAGTTCATGTGATTCCAGCATAAATGCTCTACCAAGGGCTTAGCACAGTGTATGAAAATAGACCCACACACCAAGGCATTTGTCTGTGAAAATTCAAAACAGCAGAGCAAAGAGAAAAGCTTGGAGAGAAAAAAATAGGTTCAAATAACTACATTGGAAGAATAAAAAGACAGGAAGTGGGTGTCTGAAAAATCAGGACGTAGCACTATACAAGTAACATGTTATTTAGAGTAGGTAAACAAAAACAATCTGAGGTTAAAAGTATGAACATGTTTTTTTTCTCCAAGAAGCAAAACAGTAGAAAGAGGTCTAGAAGATTACTGTTTTTTGTAAGAAGACTTGTAGAAAATTTGTCGCTTTAAAGTGTGCCTGTGTATAATTTTCATGAAATTAAAACTAAATTTAAAAAGAGAGAGAGAAAATCCTTTTGAACAAATCCTGCATATCCTGCTTTTGTTAAAATACCACTTTTAACATTCTGTCCCCTATTTTCCAGCTTTCAATAACTCCCACTTAGAATCATTTTGCTAACATTTAAAGTCACTGAAAATGTTATTTCATAGTTCCTTTTCTTGTTTCTGAATCATATGTTCTAGTAAAATTGGTCTTATTAACTCTTAAATGTAAGAAGGTTTGTATCTTTCATTATTCTCTCATCACAACATGAATAGCCTTCGCATTTTTCTCTTTGCTACTGACATTCAAAACATATTATTAGCTCTCTTCTTTGAATTCCTCTGAATTTATAATTTAATGTGATTTATTATATCACTCTCTAATTCTCACATGTATTAGTTCTGCTCATTACTGCCAAGTGAATATAGACTCCTTCTGCATCCAAACAGGATTCAAAACTACACAAATTACAAATGTCAAAGCATTGTTCATGAATCAGGAATAAATGAATGAATATCTACATGCATGCAAGAAGCTGATAAACAGAAAGTAAATGTTCAACTTAAACCTGAATTTAAAAAACATAATATACCTTTTCACCTTTAAAGAAAGAATGTTACCCCTAAATTGCTTATGTACATTCCAGAGTCTTGTCTTTAGATGGAGAAGACATTCCCAAGAATTTGTAAACAAATTTCATGGACTGTAAGGCTTAGAAAATGAGGAGTCAGCATCCAATTGAATCTTCTGAAAGCATCTTAGTCCACAATAATGAGCCACAAAAATCTTAAGAATCTTATGACCATGGGTGATTTTTATAATATTTTATAATTTTTTTCCTAGAATAAAATTTACAATTGAGAAATAATTTTAAATGCCATAACAAGTCATTTTCTAGCTGAGGAAGAAAATTGCAAGTAAACCAAGAGACTGACAACACCCACTCATTAGAGTGCACACAGAAGTGACTTCTGAAGGGGCCACTTGCCAGTGTGAATAGTTCACTTAGCCTTGGTGACAAGCTGGTATCTTTTTCTTTATTATTCTCTTCCTTGGCCAAACCACAAATATCCAAGCTCAATTACACTTGTAGCCTTAGCCAATGATCATTCTCCCCCACCCACAACACACGCACAAAGAAACTAAAATGTCATTCTTTCCTATGCTCTGAAATTATGTAAAACTCTCATCTGTACTTTCTGTCACCTCTAATTTGCTTTATTTTAATGCAAGGGTAAAAATTAGATCCTTGTAGTCATCAAAATTGGAAGGAACTAGGATCAATGAATATGGAGGATGCACAAAAATAATTAAAGCAGATCGGTAAGAATGTAAGCAAAGTGAAAATAACACATCCCAGCCACACACCTTTGGGCCTGGAAAGCTCTTCCTAGAGCAGATGTGCTACACCTCAGAGGCTTGGTCCCTTGTTGACCGCTGTGTCTCTGTGGAGTTCCGTGTGAAAGCCCTGGAAACCCAAGACTCAAATTCTTTAGTGCAAATATAAATTTGATTATTTGAGAAATAATAACTACCATCTATGCTGTTTACTTTACATGACTAAAACCTTTTCTAAGTGATGCATATTTTGTCTAATTCTTACAACAAACCTGAGAGATTATTTCACTTTGCAAATGAGGAAAACGAGACTTGGGTAAGTTCAGTCATTTCCCCAAATTTACACAGATATTGAGGAGAAGAGTCCAAAATTCTGCTGTTTGCTTTAACCTCACTCTATATTAAAAGTATATAGAGAAAAGGGGCTTTTAAAGACCTTTAACACAATATCATACTTTAATCTTAAAACCATGAAACAATTTGTGAATGGGTTGAGCAGAATTTTCATTTCCATTTCACTGATAAAGAGATTGTGATTTGCCCAAAGGCAATGGTTAACTAAGCTGATAGCTTACATTATTTAACTACTAGTTAAAAACAATGGCTTCCAGAATGCTAACCACCAGGGCTCGGAGGTTACTTAAATCAGCCATCTCATGACAAATGGATAAGAAACAAAGGACTTCAGAGTAGAAAGCATGTCCTTAAGGTCACACAAAGCCAGCAATGGCCTGAAAGCCACCCAGCATCCTAACAGTCCAGTGTTTTGTCCCCTGGAGGGGCAATGCCTCCCGCTGTCCCCCCACACTCGTTCCTGCTCACCCGATAGAGCTAACATGCAGGGGTTTTGACTGATAGGGAAACACTTCTTTTCAAGCTCAGAGGAGGAAATGGCATGCCCACTTCTCCTTTAAATTTTCCACTGTGCACAGCCCAACAGAGGATCGGACAGAGGTTGACGGTGGTAGTACCACTGTGAGGACACGGATCTGTCAAAGGCAAGATCAGAAAAAGCCCAAGATATAAATATTTGGGATTTTCTGCTTCTAAGTGGTACTTCTAACATGCCACTGATGAGAAATCCACCTCTTCTCCCTGTCATCGGCCCTTCCCATGTGTCCATCATGCCATTAACATAGTTTATCTTTCATTCTAAATTTCCAAAGCAAAAAATATATGCAGTATTTAACATCTTAGCTGAGGCAATCAGAATAATATAGAATAGAGGTTAGGGAACTTTTCTTCATGGTTACCAATTCTTTCAGTGACATCCCTCTATAGTCACAGTCAATTTAGGGACCATGGTCTTAACCACTGGGACACAGCAAGTCCTGAGGAGAAACAGCAGTGCCAACAGCCAAACAGCTCAAAGAGTGAACATAAGGTGGACAAAAAGAAAAAAATGCTTCAGTCAGCCCAGACCTCCAGACGCGGCACACCAGAATGTCTATTCAGTCCAAGAGTTCATATAAACTTAGACCTGGAAGAAGGTTAGATAATGACTCCAATCTCATGTTACCCACACGGGGAAACTGAGGCTGACAGAGGTTAACACTTGGCTCAAGAATCACATAGAAAGAATCAAAGCCAGAAAAAAAAACCCAGGTTTCTACATTCTACTAGAACAAGTATGTTATTTTAAAGAAAACTTCAGAATAGTTAGGATCCATTGCTTTTCTTTCTGAAAAATATATATGCATACATATGTACCAACATATATTTTGTCCTTTTTTTTTTCTTCTATTCAGCAATTTTACCAAGGTCTTCACATCTGTCTTGGGATCCTGTGAGCTTATTTAATCTGAGAATTCATGCCATTTTCTCTGTCTTCTCCTTCAAAGTATTTCATACATTTTTAAAACTGCACTCAATGTCTCTCAATCTCCCCATTTAATCACTGGCTGCATTCCACATACTTTCTTAGGTTTCTTTTCCAGTTTATTAGCTCTCTCTTTTAGGTATGCCTTAAAACTACCCATCGAGATGC